>JANHFM010001734.1:121178-138813 GCA_032468115.1 Grayia smithii | reverse complement strand
GCATCCGTGGTCAGGACCAAGAGGTGTCGTATCTTGAACTCCCTGCCCTTGGTCAGGGCTGGGGAGAGCCACCAGTGAAGGGAGTGAAGGGCTTCCGGGAGAAGACAAAGTCTGAGACCAGAGATACTCGTGCGTGACCTCTGATGCGGAAGAAGGACCCACTGCAGTGGAGCCATGCCCACGGCACAATGCCAATGCATGACACCATCTTTCCGAGAAGCTGCGAGAGCTGCCGCAGAGGGGAGACCCTCTCTGAGATGACCCTCCTGACCCAGGACCGCAGACTGGTCAGGCACTCCTGGGAAAGACAGACCTTGCATTGAAGGGTATCGATGACAGTTCCAAGATGTTGGATTTGATTTGTCAGTACCAGATGGCTCTTGGCCTTGTTGATGGAAAACCCATGGGGTTCCAGGACCCGAAGAGTGACCCCCAGGTGCTGGTGCGCTAGCCTTTGGGAGCTGGACTGGATAAGGAGGTTGTCCAAATAGAACTGAATCCTTATCGGCAGTGTCTGCAGGTGGCCAGCCAGCGCTGCCATCAATTTGGTGAACACTCAGGGGACTGAAGAGAGACTGAAAGGCAGAGCACAGTACTGGTAGTGACAAGTCGCATGGCAGAAATGAAGAAATTTCCTGTAGACCGGATGAATGGGGACATGTAGGTAAGCCTCTGTCAGGTCTATTGACAAGAGGTAGTCCCCCTCCCTTAGACTTTCCAAGATGGTTTGGAAAGACTGCATCTTGAACCACCGGTATGGGATCCGTCAGTTCAGAGTCTTGAGGTCGAGAATCGCCCTCCAACCTCCCAAGGACTTCTGTACTAGGAACAGGTGAAAATAAAATCCCTGTCCGTGCTGTTCCCGTGGAACTGGCTCTATTGCCCGAATGTCCAATAGTGTTTTATGGCCGATTCCACCAGGAGCCTCTTTGTCTGGTCCCACGAGCAGGGGCACTGGAAAAATCAAGTCAGAGGGGTGGAGAGAAATTCTAGGGAGAGGCCCGACCCGACCGTCTCCCTTACCCAAACATCCATGGTGGTCGCCTCCCACTGGCTGGCGAAAAGAGCCAGGCAGCCCCCAATGGGAGACACAGGCATGCAGTCAACGGGAATGCCTGAAAGGCCATCCCTGACTACCCCTAAATGGGCATCTGGAGAAACCCCATTGGGAGGATCCACCCTGCCTATCCTGGGATCTGCCCTGCCAGGAAACAAAAAAATAAAAATAAAATATATGTCTAGAAGATATAATGGTCTTGTAGTGATAAAAATTAAATCTGCATGCATACTGCACAGGAAAACAATTTCAGAGCCACAGAGGAGACAGCAAGTCTATATAATGTGAAATACTAAGTCATATTCTTTCTACCTCTTCAATAATACCGTCTTTTATTTATTTCTTGGGTTAGGAATAAAAGTAGGTTGAATTACCTGGAATTACCAGAGAATGGTAACGCATTCTTTCTAAATGATGTTGCTCTGAATTGCATTAACCCCAACCAGCAAGGCAAAGGGTAAAGGATGGTGAGAATTTCACTTCCAGGACATCTGGAAGAAGATGCATTGCTACTACTTTTTTTAGATTTAGACTATAATCCCCAGTGGGACTTATTTCCATATGTTCTTTTTGCACTGCAATGACTTTTAAAGATTATACAGTTTTGGAAACATTGCCATGCTTTCTCTTTGATGTCTCAATCTCATAATGTCTAAGAAAAGGGGAAAGTAAACCACTCCTGGTAACTAGAAGCTGCAATAGATGGTTCAATAAAGCTCTTACATTACTAGTACCACCCTATATGAACAAAGCATTGCTGGGTATCTTAGTTAATCCAATTAAACATTTAATTATTGTTCCATTTAGTTTCTTCACCAATATATAATCAGCCTCAGGTTACTTTATACAACATAATCATTTTATTATAGATTATAATTATTTCATTATACATTTAATCTGTGAAAGTTTTCTCCCATTCATCTTCATTTACACAGAGATTATTGGTTTCTAATTCATCAAACACATCCTGTTTTTGAGACTCTTGAAATCAGATATATAGTTTAGTACTTCCAGATGGGATCAAACATACAAATTAACAACACAAAAGGAAACAGATCTGAATTTTATTCACAGACACATATTTGAAGAAGAAGAATGTATACACTTCTTGGTTTTCATTTTCATTTAAGTAGAGAATTGCCCTCAGCACACTTATGGGAGAATTAATCTCTGAATTCAGTAAAAGCCTTCTGAATTAGAACTTGACATGTCTTTTTGTTTCCATGCTACTTTTATGAGATTTTTCAGCATTATTTGTTATTCAAAAATATTTTCAAAATCCACAGATAAATATCATATGTACTGTATACATCCATCCCACTTAAAAATCACTTCTTTTTTTAATTCACAGTGCTGAGAAATGAATCACATTCCACATTTTATTCTAAAAGAACCAAAATCCGCTTCCCATTTTTCATTATTTTTACACAACCAAATAAGATTACTCCTTATTACCACTATGATTTTCCACATTGTTTTCTGCTTTAAGTCTTCCTCAAATACTCAAGGAAGAAAAAGTTGACTGAAAATTTCCATTCCTATCCTATCCTATGATATCCATTGATATCATTGGTTGGGGGACCAGTGGCCCCCAACCTTTTGGGAATCAGGTACCAGTTCTGTGGAGTATTTTTCTGTGGCCTGGGGGGAGGCATGCTTTTGCATGCTGTCTTGGATAGCAATAGCTACTTAGACTTATATACTGCTTCATAGTGCTTTTACAGCTCTCGCTAAGCGGTTTACATTAGCATATTGCCCCCAACAATCTGGGTCCTCATTTTACCCACCTCGGAAGGATGGAAGGCTGAGTCAACCTTGAGCTGGCGAGATTCGATCTGCTGAACTACAGCTAGCAGTCAGCTGAAGTAGCCTGCAGTACTGCACTCTAACCACTGAGCCACCATGCATGAGTGGATGGGGCTTCACTCATTTGTGATACCCAGTTCCTGGCAGGCCCCAGACCAGTGCCAGGCCATGGACCAGACAAAACATTGAAGCTCTCAAAGGTCCAAATAATTAAAAAAGACAATAAAGTCCTGTCCCAGAGTTGGGGGGAGCATCCCATCATTTTGGTATGAAAAGATTTTGAGGTAAGGCAAATGAATAAATTCTGGCCTAGTGCATCAGAATATAGTAAAAATGAATTTCACTAAAATTAATGGAGTGAAGTAAGTGGATTGACCCCAGGGCAAAAAGAGAGAGAGAAAGAATTTTTAGCCTACATTGTTATGCTCACAAAATTACATGGGCAACAATTAATTTTCAAAACTTATTCATTCATCATGTTACCAACAGTCACAAGCTGCTAGAATAAGAAATTAATTGATGTATTCATTACATTAGCCATTAAGTTAATTTCATTGGCATGGGACAACTACACTGAGTTTTGCCCAACCAGTAATTACATTTATTATCACTGCTTTGGCTATAAGAAAAATCATGAAGAAAAAAATATTGACCACAGTCCCAAAACTTCATATGTATAGATGGGGGTTCTTTATTCCAGCCTCTGCATTTTCTATTTCACCAAACAAATCTTGCTAAGCAGCAGGTCATTCCCACTACAGTTTTAAAAACTAATAACTAAATATGACTTTTATTTTATGTGATTACATTTAATGGGTAGATTGGATGAAGCACTGTTTAGTATTATAGTATCTCTAATTTGTATCAGATATCTCAACCTGCCTTTTAAATTCATTTATTAGTAAGGTCCACCAGTACAGTGTTAGTTTGCTTCCAGAGAACTGGGGTGAAACTTAGCAGGTTCTGACAGGTTCTGGAGAACCGGTAGTGGAAATTTTGAGTAGTTCGGAGAACTGGCAAATACCACCTCTGGCTGGCCCCAGAATGGGGAGGAAATGGGGATTTTGCAGTATCCTTCCCCTGCCACGCCCACCAAACCACCCCCCACAGAACCGGCAGTAAAGAAAATTGGATTTCATCACTGGTAAAGATTCAATTTTGCTTAGGCAGGGGGGTTGGACTGGATGACCTGCAGGGTCCCTTCCAGCTCTGCTGTTCTGTTAAATTTGTTAGACATTATTTTGTTTTAAGATAATTGGAGAACACATTAACCAAAATGTAACAATGTTGTGGCAGAATAAATCTTCCTTTCTTTTAGGACTGTTAGAAAGATGCCCAGCTATGGGGATAATGTCAAGGCAGTTGAGATAAGAAAATGCTTGCAAAGTATATTACGGACATAGAAAATGGGAAGATGTTGGTGAATATGTAATTAGGGAAAAGAGATGATGTTGCCTCTTAGAGGCGCTTCGGATTAGCTATGATCGGTCACTGGACCACCTTCTGCCTTCCTCCTACCGTCCCGTGCATCCACATAGGGCTGCCCTCCTCAGGATGCCATTGGCCAGACAATGTTGGCTGGCAGCCCCCAGGATGAAGGCGTTCTCTGTGGGCGCACCAACCCTCTGGAATGGGTTACCCACTGAGCTCCGGACGGCCCCCGACCTCTCCTCTTTCCGCCGAGACCTGAAGACTTGGCTTTTCCAACAAATCTGCTGATCTGAGGGGATTCTTTTTAAATTCTTTTTAATTTTTTAACTTTTGATGGATTTTAATTTATTATTATTTTAATTGGGACTGTCTTGTTATGTTTTTTTTAATTTTGTGAGCCGCCCTGAGTCCTTCGGGAGAAGGGCGGCATATAAATATAATAAAATAAATAAATATAAACTATAAAATGTAATGCTTTTGAAACTTTAGGTGCGACTCCCTGGCTAAAACTCCTTTGTTGAGGTCTGCTGGGATGCCCACCCTATTTTGCAAAATAGCTTTTATGATTTCTGTTAATAAAGTCTCTTTGTTTTCATCGACCCAAGTGCTGAAATTCATTTCCAACACCCGCAAGGCCGTTAATTTTCTTATAGCTGCTTGACCCACCTAGAAGAAGAGGGGACCAGCAGCAAAGGAGATGGGCAGAGGCAATGGGTGCACTGTTGGAAGACCTGAAAAATCAGCTTAGAGACACATTGTCATGGAGGAAGCCCATGTATTTGCTAAAAATTGATAATGATCTAATGACACATAATCAACCAATAGGGGCATGATGACTCAGTGATTAAAGATGCTGAGTTTGTCAGCTGGAAAGCTGGATTTGAGACCTGAGTGCCGTGTGAAAGGGTGAGCTCCCGTTCCGTGCTCCAGTTCCTGCCACCTAGCAGTTTGAAAGCATGCAAATTTGAGTAGATCAATAGGTACCACTTTGGTGGGACAGAAACAGCATTCCGTGTGCCTCAGCATATAATTACACTGGCCACATGGCCACGGAAGTTTCTTAGGACAATGCTGGCTAAGAAATGGAGATGAGCTCCATCCTCTAGAGTTGAAATCGACTGGACAAGGGATCAATAATCAGTCTGATTGAATTCACACAAATGAAATCCCTAGAGAGGCAAGGCAGCTTATCATATTATGGTTTAGTATTCCTGTCCCATCTCATGTCTCCAGGTTCTCAGATTAAGGAAATCTTTTCCAAGTTGGTTCTTGAGAAATATTTTTTTCTACCCCAGAAAGCTCAGGGATCAAAATTCCAGATTTGGTGTGTTCACACTGAGCTATAAGAACTTCAGCTAGCTACCCACAATCGACCACAATATTTATTAAAGCGCTACCTCTAAACCAGAAGATAATCATTGACTAAGTAAATAAGAGCACTCGAATAATCAGTGCGAGACTATTTCAAAAAAATCAGCAAGGTTTTGTTTCCCTTCCTAACTGTTAGCTTGGAAGAATAGTTGTTTAGAAAAATCTGCTGGCTTATAAAGAGAATTTCTTAAATTCACAAAACAAGTCACATTTTGCATCTTATTCCCAACTGAGTTTTATTCCTAGCTTTGTTTAAATACCAGTGGACTGTATGTGTCTATTATTTCCTTTTCCTGCAAATTTCTGTATCCCTCTAAGTACAGCTGAGAAACAGAATCCAGAATGAATACTTGTAGATCAAAAGTGCAATGCACAGAGGAGACCCATTTATACCCCTAGAATGGGTAGTTTTGAGCCTGTTTTCCTAAAAACCATTGAAGCACATTTTTTTTTTTAAAAAGTAACAAAGCAGTAAAAAGTCATTTGAACAATAAATATTACAATTTGTTGCAAAGATTATTTTGCAGCCAATGGAAAATAGAACACCGACTGGATTAAAAAAAAAACCCAACCCAAAACGAAAACAGATTTCTGCAGCATCTCCATGAAGAAAAGATTCCACAATTATAAGATCTACTCAGAATATTTTAAATTTTGTATTCTCTAATGGTAGAATTTGTCTTATGTCTGCAGTTTTCCATTATTACAGAAACTTGAAGCTGCCCAAACAAAATTTTGAAGTTCAAAATTTATAGTGAAATTGTAGAGAATGAGTTTTAATTTTTGGTAAAAAAATATATATATAAAAATGCAAAAAAATGCATGTTTGGGGAAAACGTCTCACATTTATTTGATTTAATACAGAAATGGGACAGCACACGCTTTTAAATAAATGGATGCAAAATGGGAAATAGCCCAGTTTCTCCTTTATATAAGAACATAAGAAAAATATCACGGAGGCGGCCAAATATCCATTCATTTCATAACCTGATTTCTCACAGTGTCAGCCAGAAGGCAGTTCAGATCCTGAGTTTGGTAAATGATGATGCTTTTTTTCAAAGGCAGCTGATGCAAAGATAGACTGTTCACACAGGTTCAGGTTGAGCTTTTACACTTTTATTTCATTTGGGGATCTTGCCTTTCCCTTGAATTTATCTGATATTTTTTCAAAAGCTGGTAGGTCATCCCCAGTTTTCTCTGATGTAAGAACATCTCTACCACAACATTTATGAATTTGCCAAGGGTGAATCCAATCCAGAAAAAAGCTCCAGATGCCCTCAGCAGCTGATGCACCCCATAACCCCTTGAAAGTGGTTTGCTTAGCAGATGCCATTTTTGGTTGCAAAGCGGTTGCGATTCGGTAGCAGCTGCAACCATTTGCAAAAGTTATTTTTTAGCATTTTGTACAATTTAGGGGTGACCTTAAAAATTATGAACAACTCCACCTACCACAAACGCCGACCTTTCTCATTTATCAGCCAGAAGGCTCAAATCTAGGAAGCTGCCACTGATACTTGCACAACATCTGCTCAACCACTTTAACAATGATTCCTAATGGAAAGCCAAATGGATTGCTGAATGCCCAGACATAGGAAGACATATAAATGACCCCATGGAAAAAAGTGCCAGGCTTTCAGCTTCCATGCCAGCAATGGACAATCTTGAATAGGATTCGCACCTCACATGGCAACTGCCAGGAGTCTCTGAATAAATGGGGCACAGCATTCTCCCCTCAGTGGGATTGCAGGGTCCCTCGTCAAACTGGAGCTCATAAGCATGACCGTGTAAACTGAGTGTATATAACTCTGTCCAGCATCAGATTTTTTTCATATAAACAATGCTGCACCACAATGATTAGATGGCCTAAACATTAGTATTTGAACATAGATTCTTTCTAACATTCATACTTTACTGCATTTTTTTAATCTAGGGGTATTAATATATATTGCAAGTCCATGTAGGATACGCTACACACTCATTCACTTGCTCACTCAATCAATCCATCCAAAGGGCTGACCAAAATGAGCCGTTTGGCCTGGCCCCACCAACTCTGGGCCCAGCCACACCTGCTTATGATGAAGCCAGCTAGATGGAGCAAAGAGGAGAAAATAAGGAAAAACAGACACTACTCACCCTTACAAAGCTGGCCGGGAACCAGCCCTCTTCATCGTCGATCTGTCCCCACCACCAGTCCTTGTTGGAGGCATCAAGCACCTTGATAACGTCTCCCGCTTTAAATGCCAACTCCCGGTTGGCCATGGTGACGTGATCCCATACTGCCTCGGCACTGACAATCGAACCGCCACTGATCAGCTTGAAAGATAAACACAAGGTCCATCAGCCACGTTCTCTTCCCCCAGGGAGAAAGCCACCTCCTCCCGCCACCCCTGTTCGGACAGGAGAGGAAGCCATGCGCCTTGCACCTGGTGGGAATGCCACTACCTTCCTTTTGAAAGAACACGGGAGTTTGGACCACCTGGCCAGGGAGTTTCTGTGCCAGGCAAGTCATTTCAGGAAAGGTTTTCTTTTTATAGGATTTTCTCTGCTGGACTAAGGCAGGCCTCAATTAATGACCATTCATTTAGAGACGTTCAAAATTATAATGCTTGGAAAAAAAGGGATTTACAACCGATCCTCAGACTTACAACCACTGCAATATCCCAGGATCAAAATTATGACACCTGATAACCGGCATGTATTTACAATGGTTGTAACATCCTGGAGGTCTTGTGATCAGCATCTGCAACCTTCCCAGCCAGCTTCTAACAAGCAAAGTCAATGGGGCAAGCCAGATTCGATTAACAACTGACAACTGCATGATTCACTTAACAACTGCAGTGATTTGCTTAACAACAATGACAAAAAAGATTGTAAAGTTGGGTGTGTAACAACTGCCCTGCTTGGAAAATGGGAAATCTGGTCCCAATTGCAATCTTCATTTGCATTATAGGCTGCAAATGAAGACACATGCAAAAAGTCACATGTTCAGCATCTATCTTTACATCTAGAAAGCTATCAAATCAGGGTTCCCATTGAGCCTTCTCTCTGAGGATCTGACAATACATGGAAAAATGTTTTGGCATCATCTTAAAAAATTGGGCAGTGGGGGGGGGGGGGGAGAGAGTGCAATACAAATTAAGCTTTCCACATAAACCCAGAATACTGAATATCAGGTGGGAAAGAAACAAATGGAGTATGGAACAGAATAAACTAGCTAGTTAGTTGGCTGAAAGCCTCAACATAATCACTCTTTGCAATGGGGAGGATATTTAATTAGTTCTTCCATTTTCTACCATCTAATGCTAAGTAACAGTAAGTAACGGTACAAGCACTATTAATATTCAGACAAGATGTAGTAGAAGAACTGGCAAGGGAAGGAGTTAAATGAGACATCAGTTTAGAATCATTATGCAAATACAAGAGAACTAAGTCAATCCCCCTTGAATACCATTGACCCTTATCCAGTTCTAAGCAAGTGCTAACTGAGAAGATTCCTGTGCATAGGATTTAGCAATAAACCACTAATTTGCAACATCTGCTTTTGAACCTGGTGGGGTTTTTTTGCACCTGACATAATTTGACATAATGAACAAATCTTTGCCTTATGAATCTTCATGCTAGTTCAAATCTCATTCACTTCAAGTTAGGAATTTGTGGTTGATGGCTAAGAACATCAGCCATCACTTGTCTGTTACTATAGATCTTTGCAACATCAAGAATGCAAGTGCTACTCAACATCTAAACTGGTGTAGGAGAAACAGCCTTCTTGGAAGACCCCTTCCTCACAACCTCTCTTGAACAAGAGAGCAAGAGGCTGAGTATCCCAAGCCACCCTCATCTTAGGATGGTCCAAGACAGACTCAAAGCCATCCCAAGTCATTCCATTCATTAATTGTTTTTACTGTCAAGAAAATTGCTCTTAGTTCTAGATTGGATTTCTCCTTGATAAGTATCCATTCATTATTTCTTGTCCTGCCCTCAGGTGTTTTGGAGAATAGGTCAACCCTCTCTTCTCTGTGACAGCTCCTGAAATATTGAAAGACTGCTACTAAATCCTTCTTTTTACTAGACTAGACATACCCAATTCCTGCAATCGTTCCTCATATGTTTTCGCCTCCAGTTCCCTAATCATCTTTGTTGCTCTTCTCTATACTCTTTCTAGAGTCTCACACATATTTTTATATTGTGGTGACCAAAACTGGTTGCAGTATTCAAAGGGTGGCCTCACCAGTGCAGTATAAAGTGGTACTAACACTTCATATGCCCTTGATATGATTCTCTGTGGATATGGAGGGATAAAAAAATCTGCTATAGAGTTTAGCTGGCTCTACTAAACTTTTTTTAAAGCAACTTTTCCCAAAAAAAATTACACAGGGAAAGAACACCTGAAGAGCATGACAAGACAAGAAACAATGGATGGAAACTAAACCAGGAGAGAAGCAACCTAAACTAAGCAAAAAAAAAAATCCTGACAGTGAGAACAATTAGCTCATGGAAGGATTTGCCTTTAGAGGTTGTGGAGCCTTTTAAGAAGGGACTGGATAGCCACTTGTCTGAAATGGTATAGGGTCTCCTGCTTGAGCAGGAGTTGGATTAGAAGACCTCCAAGGTCTTCAAACTCTATTATTCTGTTATTCTGTTATTCTTATCAAGTCTTGCCAATCACAGAAATTGATTCTACTGAAGCCATTGGTGGACTTCTTGCCTAACAGTTCCTTATTACTTTTCCAACATCCTTCTGCCTCTCTGCTGCAGTTTTTCTCCCCACTCTTTCCTTCAGTGCTTTCAAAAAGAAAAATGTCAGGAAAAGTTCCCATTACTTATTTACAAGCTCTGTTCCCTTGTTCTCTTTCAGGCCTCTCAAGTGGAATTCCACAAGTACCACCCTCAGCAAGATCTATCAGCCGTGACCCTGGCTGATGCTTTTATTGCTTTAAAAAAAGGAGAAAAACAAAGGGCTAAAAAGAGGAGTTGAGGCAGGAGGACCTTAAAATGCAGAATTATTGCTGAAGCTTTCTAATGGAGGTTGTGTTGAAGCAGTTCCTCTAAATAAAGCTGAGAAATCTGTGGTCAGATAGAAGCGTTAATTTTCATTCCAGGATTATTTTGACTATTTTCAGTTGCACACCTTCGTTAGTTGAAGACCATCAAGGTGGATGGACCAGGTAGAAGAAAGAGTTTTCTCTAAGATACTGTTACAGGTCCTCCTTTCATACACTCACACCATCATGGATGTGAGATACTGAAGGCACCATCAGGCCACCCAGTTCATGGACGGCTGTCTTGAGCTCTTTGACCAGAACCTCCTTACCACATGGATGGAAGTCATCCAATCACCTCCATCAAAATCTGGTGGCAAGGGGCCTTAACACCTTCAAGCCAAAAAAATCCCAAAAATTGTCATCTTTGTTGTCCTAAATTGGAAGGAAATTTCAGAAAATGCGAAGGAAAAACCTAGACCTCTCTCCAGAAATCTAGAAAAAGATGGCTTGACCATATGTGGGTGAAGCCTTCATCTACTTTGCCTCATCTTATTCACTGGGTTCCCATCCTCCTGTAAGTATAACTACATCACCCATAAAGCAAAATTGGATCATCACTTATCATCCAGCAACTGATTGCGATGTCCTTTTTAAGTGAAGATGCCACGTTAAACATGGGGCTCCCACCAAGCTATGGCTCCACCAGTTGACATGATGCCCAAGAGATCAGGATGCAGCTCCAGAGGTTCCTGGAGGAAATTGATGACCTTCACTAAGTCAGCTTTGACAACAGGATTCAGTACAACAATAACAACCTTCACAAAGGCTTTAAAGATCTAGCTCTTCTGGTAGGCACCAAGCCAGGAGAATCTACTAAACGGTTGAACACCGAGTTTTTCCAGAGTGTGATTGTTTTACTGCAGTTGTTTTACTGCTGTGATTTAAGAGGTTGTTCTGTTTTGATCTTTTAACCCTCTGGTAAGCCACCCAAAAATCACTCAGGGAGTGAGAAGCCTTAAAACTGAATAAAATAATAATAATAATAATAATAATAATAATAATAATAATAATAATAATAATAGTAGTAGTTAGAAGATTCATAAGATGATAGGTGGGGGAACAGACACAGGGGATGCTGGACAGTAGAATGGAATGAGACTTGAATTGAAGCTGAATGAAAGGAGCTTTGTGACAGTTCCTCAGGGTGAACCAGATTACAATTTCCTTCAAGCTTTCCTTGTCAGTGTGGGAAATCATGGGGTGGGGGTGTCCCTGCATGTGGAAGGTATGGCTGATATCTTAAAAGAAACCCCCGAAGAGTGCAGAGAAGAGCAGTAAAGATGATTAGGGGTCTGGAGGCTAAAATCTATGAAGAATGCTTGCAGGAACTAGGTATGTCTAGTCTAGTGAAAAGAAGGACTTTTCACCAGACTAGACATGATAGCAGTGTTCCAATATTTGAGGGGCTGCCACAAAGAAGAGGGGGTCAAGCTGTTCTCCAAAACACCTGAAGGCAGGACAAGAAACAACAGAAGGAAACTAAACCAGGAGAGAAGCAATCTAGAACTGAGGAGACATTTCTTGACAGAGAGGACAATTAATTAGTGGAACAGCTTGCTTCCAGAAATCGTGGCTGCTCCATCATTGGAGGTTTTCAAAAAGAGACTGGACAACCATTCATCTGAAATGTTAAAAGTGCCCTGTCTGAGCAGGTGGTTGGACTAAAAGACCTCCAAGGTCCCTTTCAACTCTTTTATTCTGTTACTCTCTGACAACAGCCATGCTGGGTGAGACTTCTTGTTGCCCTCAAGGTCACACAACTCAAGGGCATCCAACCAGTCAAGACAAAAAAAAACCCTTCCATTTGACCAAAAAAATCCACTGATTTCCCGTTTTTCTCCTGCCCCCACTGCCCTTGGCAATCCCACCTCCTTCTGCTTATCTCCCCCACTGCAATTCTGAGACTGCTCTAAGGAGCAATTCAATTGCTTTGGCCTTTTGGAATGTATGGGTTATTTTTAATTATTATTTGAAATGATTACAGATTGACCTTCCCTTTTCATTTTTCCCCATTCCCTCTGTGGCCTGGCAAGAGCAGTACTGAGAATAGGACAGAAAAGCAATAATTTAGCAGATATTTTGCCCTGGCGCTCTCTCTCTCTCTCTTTGCAACTTTACCCTATCTTGCCTCCAGCTGCTAAAGGGAAAGCTTGAGTTGAGGAAGGCATTCGTGCTTAATTACTCAACAGCTTTTTATATCTTAGGGGACAATGCAAAACAGTTATGTGGGCATCAAAGACAAGGCTCCTTCTACCCCAGTAGGGAAGAGATAATAGAATCTGGTAGGGAGGAATCCATAGGGACAATGGAGTCCATACCCATTGCAGGAATCCAAATTAAAGCATCCCTGACAGCAGATGACTGTCTAACCCAGTGTTGTTCAACCTTGGCAAATTTTTTCAACAGCATTATTTCATACTCAGTGGTAACTGAATCCCTGCACAATTCCTTCTCCTTCTTGGCTTTCAAAGAACCTGAGATACAGGGGCAGCCAACCTCATGTCCACTTTTATTCCATCCCAATCAAGATATTTGAAACTTCTTCCTCAGCAGGCACAAGCTTATTCTACAGCATGTTTCTCAACCTGGGCCATTTGGAGATGGGTGGACTTCAATTCCCAGAATTCCCCAGCCCACAATGCTGGCTGGGGAATTCTGGGAGTTGAAGCCCACCAATCCAAGCTGCCAAGGTTGAAAAACACTGGTCTAGCCTTAGCTTGAACACATCCAGGAAAGAAGGCCTGCAGCTTTGCTGGGTCATTACTTCCAATGTTGTTGTTCCTCAACATTTTTCCCAACATTAAACCCAACATTATTCCCCTGAAACATCAGCCCATTATACCACATTATGCACTCCACAATGATAGAATGCTACTGTAGATCCTGATCTTCCCTTGTCTGTGGTCTCCCTTTCTCCCCATTCTATTTTAAAATGCAGAAATCGAATACAAAGGTCTTGAGGGCAAAATGTATTTTTGTTTCAATGAATTTAATACTTTCCTCACAAGTACTTGAAGCTGGCTTATTCTGGCTGGATTAACGCATCTCAGCAAGCTGTTCTATTCCAAGGGCATGTTAGCCTTTCAGAATGATCCAAGTTGTTATTCAACAAGCCACAGTTTAGAATGAAAGACAATTCTATCAAGCTTAATTCAGTAAACAATCCTGATGCTAAATGCTTTTCTCCCACTGATTTTATTATGGTTGATTGATCACACTGTCAGACAGAAGGTTAGACTAGATTTGGCATTTTTATCAACCTCTCTATTCCTTCCAAAGAACCTGGGATAGGCAGATGTTGTTATTTTATGGTGTTAAGTTATTGTTGCAGGATGTTTTCAATTTCTGTATACTTGTGATGGGTAAGCATCTTTTCTTCTAGCAGCTCTACAGCTGCTGGTCTTGGTTGTTTAGCCAACAGTCCTGAGTCTTGTAGCCCATTTGTCACCAGAGGTCCAGAAACGCCAACATCTAGTGTGGTCCATGTTGACCAGGGTGACAACCGAGCCAATGTGGGTTTCTGTAATTTACATCTCCCCATGTTGTCTATGGTTACAAAGTGGTGGCACAGTAGTTAGAATGCAGTACTGCAGGGTAACTTACTGCTCATTCCAGGAGTTTGATTCTGACGGGCTCAAAGTTGACTCAACCTTCCACCTTTCTGACGTCAGTAAAATGAGGATCCAGCTCACTGAGGGAAAATGCTAAATCTGTAAACCATTTAGAAGGGCTGTAAAGTACTATGAAGTGGTATATAAGTCTAGGTTCTATTGCTATTGCTATGTCTGGCTCCTCTGGTGAGACCTGTCCAAAATATACCTCTGGCATAGCTGTCATCTTCCTTAGAGCACACAAATCTCACAACATCAAGGTGGTGCCTCACCAGTGGTGGGTTGCTCCTAGTTCAGCCCGGTTCAGTGTGATGTCACCGAACTGGTTCTCCGCGGCTGAGAGCTGGGCCCACCCACGCGCCAGTACTTACGTTTTTCTCCGTTTTTATGCTCTGCGCTTGCTCAGAGTGCTTGTTTCTAGTTTTTTTCAAGGAAATTAGTTAGTGCTCTCCCAAGGCCATTCAAAATGGTGGCTTTAATTTTCAAAAGATCCCCAGGTCTTTTGCAATTCTGAGATCCTTGCTCTGGATTGCTGCTTTGTTATTAACTGAGCTTGATCTGCTAAAGTTTACATCCCTCCCCAGAAGATCCAGTGGAATCCTGCTAATATCTGCTAAATCTTGGGGACAGGTGCAATTTCACATTGATTTTGTAATGCTGTCTTCCCGAGTCCCATTTGAATCTTGTGGGTTTTTTTGGCTGGCTACTTTTTCTGAAAACCAAGTGAAGAACTTCAGCTAAAGAGGGTTCCAAAAATAAAAAGAAAAAATCAATAAGCAAACAGGTCTGGGGGAATAAATAAAGTGAACTGTGGGGAAAAGAAAAGGCCTCATACTGGGGAGGTGAAGGAGACCAGCTGAGAGAAAAGCAAGTAGAAAGACTCATCTGAAGAAAGGATATATGCAAATAAAGGAGAATATTTGTAGCGCAGGGTTGAAGTGAGGGGTCCTTGGTGCTCTCTGAGCTTGATGGTTTTCTTACAGATGTTTCATTACCCAACTAGGTAACATCATCAGTGCTAGCACATCTAGCACTGTTGATGTTATATAGTTTGGATAATAAAACATCTGCAACAAAACAACCAAGCTCAGAGAGCACCAAGGGCCCACAGTTCTTCTCCTTCTTCTGCCCCTCCTCTTAACTCTCTCCTCCATTCCAAGAAGGAAGATTTGCAGCTAAGGAGCGCCAGAACTGGGGATTTTGTACCAACAGTAGAAAAATCTCAGAAAGTGAGGTTTGAATTGACAGACAAATAGCCCTGACCACAAAGGAGCAGTTACAGGTTGAACCAGAGACCAATTTCAGACAGTGGAGGCAAAAAAATGTCAGAGCAATACAAAATAAATGACAAGAACAAGTCATCACCCAGACAAACAGTAAAGTAGCCAACATCTCAATTGAAACAGAGATGCTGGCATTTCCAAAGGGGTCCTGTGGATCGTTTGAGCTACAGCCCTCATAATACCTCGTCACTGGGGATGATGGGAAATGAAATCCAAGCGGTTGCAAAACACCAATTTCCCCTGATTTCTAGAGAAGTAAGGAAAATGAGGAGAAAATAGAGTGAGCCTTATGCTGGAAATTTATGTCAACCGATGTTCTTATTGGTCAGAAATGACTTTAAGATTGGACGGCAAAGGAGAGGGAGCTGTCAGAGACGGTGAAACTGTTTTAATTAAAGAGAAGAACCTATCTAGTTTTCTATCTGGAAACCACTTCTGGACGTTTTGCTCAAAATTGGAAAAAATGAAAAATTGATTTTAGCCCCCCTTTGGATTATGTGAGTTTATTTTGTTTGTTCCTGACTGGGTAATTTTTTTGTCACCCTTCTCATCTTGATCTTTATTTTTGTCTATTGTTTTATTCTTTCTTGATTTAAATGTTTTTAATCTGTAGCCATGCAGAGTAATTGGGAGTTAGGCAGCACACACATTATTATAATAATTGCAATAATAATTAGGTATGTTCCATGAATGTAGATGGAAGACCTCCAGAAGATTCAAGGTCAGACAACTGGACACGATCATGAAATCATCAGTAGTTGAGGGAGAGTTTAGAATTATCTAATTTTCCCTTTGCCTCTGGACTTTAGGTTTATATCAAAAAAACTAAGCAGATGGAGATTTGGTTAGTACTCAGATGGGGACTATCAGGTCTTTAAATTACACTGGGCAGCCAAAGGGCACCCCAGAAAAAGACTTTGGAAAAACATTTTCCCAATATATGACTCCCAGGAAGCCCAGCCTGGTTTGAAAGACATGTGAACTGAGGCTTATCTCAACACATTTATCCCTCCAAAAACTGGAGAGGAAGCATGGTAGGAGAGGCTAGAAAAGAGTTATTTACACCAGTCCTTAACTTACAACAGTTTGCTTAAGTGACCGTTCAGTTACAACAGCACTGAAAAAGTGACTTAGGACAATTTTTCACACTTACAACCATTGCAGCACTCCTGCGATCATGTGATCAAAATTCAAATGCTTGATAACTGACTCATATTTATGATGGTTCCATTTTGCCAACCTTTTGACCAGCAAAGTCAACAGGGAAACCAGATTCCCTTAACAACCATGTTACTAACTTAACTGCAGTGATTCGCTTAATAAATGTGGCAAGAAAAGTCGTAACATGGAGCAAAACTCACCGAATAAATTTCTCACTTAGCAACGTAAATGTTGGGCTCAATTGTGGTCGTAAATTGGGGACTACCTGTATATCATTTCTGATTTTGCCAAATTTCCCAGTCCTCAGTTCATGCCATCATATTTTAATTGAGCCTCTAATCTGCACCTCTATAACTGTCTGGTTAGGTTCTGCAACCCAACAAGACAGACACAAACTTCAATGGATACTTAGAACTGTGGAAAAAACCATGGTTACCAACCTGCCTTCCATTGAGGACTTGTATACTGCACGAGTCAAAAAGAGGGCTGTGAAAGTATTTACAGACCCCACTAAGCCACATCCACAGAACTGGTAGTAAAAAAATTTGAATCCCACCACTGCTGCAGACCCTGAGTGAATGACTCAGTCATTCACTCTGTGAACCAGCAGATTCTCGTCTCAATTTGGAAGCAACTGTCAGTCACTAAAGCTGGATTTCTATGAGGCATTCGCCACCGGTACAGGCTACCACATGAGACCTTGGTGGCTCACCTAATTAATGCTCTGAACTAAGTGTTCAGCTTACTTCCAATGCCAGCAATTAGTGTTGGCTCGAATCTCACCAAGGTTCAAGGGTTACTCAGCCTTCCATCCTTTTGGGGTAGGTAAACTGAGGACCCAGATTGTTGGGGGCAATAAGCTGACTTTGTAAT
>JANHFM010001734.1:61807-81772 GCA_032468115.1 Grayia smithii | reverse complement strand
CTAGTTAAAATTTAGAATAAAACAGAGTTAACCATAAAATCTATAAAATCTATAATGCTAAAATGCTAAAACAAGAAAAAGAACCCAGGTCACTCAGGAGATCTTGTTAAAAAGCCATGTTTTCAGGCCGCGACAGAAGGAGCGGAGGTCAGGGGAGGTCCGGAGGTCGGGTGGAGCTCATTCCAGAGCTCATTCCTTTGTGCTTAAGGTCGAAAAAAAACCCCGTTGATTTTGGATTTTGCTGATTAGAATTCTGCACTGCTGGTCGTGACTCCGTGGAGAAGCAACAATTCAAGCACTCCTAATGTCCAGTCACTTAACAATCATTCCAGGTTACGACTGACCTGAAAAAGGAGGCTTGCAACCCAAATTTGAAGTTCCTGTGGTCAGGCACCCTCTGCAATCACCTGATTGAATTTCAGACGCTCAGCAACAGGGCCACATTTGCAAGAGTTTGCAGCATCCCAGAATCACGGGACAACATTTTACCAAAAAATTGCATTTTCAGTTCTCAGCAAAACTACATCCATAGCAAACCATTGGTTCACTTAATGACTGCAGCATTTGCAAAATGATGCAAAATCGGGTCGGTATGACCGACCCATTTCACAACCATCACAACATGCAACCATATTGGGAAGGTCCACCTGTATATTGGACCAATATGGTTATTCAGGAGCTGGTTCATGGAACTGGCTCCGAGGGAAAACATGCCTCAGATTCAATTTTGAATTGAACTGGCAATTAGCAGCATTGACAAGGAATTGAATAGGATGGGCACAGCTTAATGTTGGGTGGAGGGTTTCTCAGAATGGGGCTTCCAGCCTGTCATCCAGACATCCCAAAATAGCAATACTGCTTAGAAGAGGTGATGTCAGTCCCGAACCTGGCCGAACTGTGGCCATTTTCTTTCTGTGTAGTTGCTAGAGAGGTTTCTTTCCTCATGGCTTCAGGGCTGGCACAGCCTGGCATGAAGGGGCTAGAGAGGGGGTTGGTAGAGATTAGCTGGAGTGTTGTAGTCTAAATAAAATTCTTTCCCCTGGGAATCAAGGAGGTTCGTGCAGGTGTCTGCAGGGTGGAGGCTGAGGCCATCCTGCCACTGGACTGTATACTGATTGGATCAGGTGACGGAGACTCTGAGGGGGGAAATGATGAAGTTTTCCTTTTAATTAAGGGAGGAAACCAGCGCCAAATTAGAGCCAGTTTTCCACCAGGAAGTTGCCAATTTGATATGTCCTAATAAAATGTTCTTTGAGGAAATTGCCTGCCTTGGAGTTCTTATTGAATGGGACTTATTACTTGGAATCCTAACAGGTGATATGCTAGAGGTAGACCAGATCACAGAATTTCCTTTCAACCTGCCAATGGGTTGGAAAGAACTGTGAGAGGGATCTTGGCATCCTAATGGACAATCACTTAAATATGAGCCAACAATGTGAGGTGGCAGTCAAAAAAGCCAATGCAATCCTAGGCTGCATTAATTGAGGGATAGAATCAAGAACACATAAAGTTCTAGCACCAATTTACAAATCCTTAGTAAAACTACTCTTAGAATACTGCATCCAGTTCTGGTCACCACAACATAAAAAAGATGTTCAGACTCTGGAAAGAATGCAGAGAAGAGCAACAACGATTAGGGGACTAGAGGCTAAAACATATGAAGAACGTTAACAAGTATTGGGTATGTCTAAGTATAATGAAAAGAAGGATTATAGATGATAGGAAGGATGATAGAAATATTCCAATATTTGAGGGGCCTCCTATAATCAAGGGGGGATTAAACTATTTTCCAAAGCACCAAAAGGCAAAATAATGGATGGAAATTAACCAAGGAGAGAAGCAACCTAGAACTAAGGAGAAATTTCCTAATGGTGAGAACAATTAACCTGTGTAATGGTTTGCCTTCAGAGGTTGTGGGTGCTCCATCACTGGAGGCTTTCAAAATGAGACTGGACAGCCATTTGTCTCAAATGGTCTACGGTCTCCTGCTCAAGCAGGGGGCTGGACTAGAATGAAAAACAAGGGGAGAAGTCTCCTTTAATCCTAGAAGTTGAAAATATTCCTTTCTTCTCCCCAAAGCCCAGTGCATCACTCAGAGGAATCATTCAGGTTGTATTTATCTATCGGCCATATAGCCTATTTACTAGATATTACAGCAGCGTTGAGAACATATTAACTTTTCACCAATGCAAGAGTGTGCATAAAACACACAAACCAGGCAAACTATTTCCTCGCTGCCGGAAATCCTAGATTCAATTTAAGACTTTTGATTCTTTGTGTGGCAAGCCAGGTCCCATTCTTCTCTTTGTAGAAATATTTTCTACTATAGAGACTTGAATAATGCAATCAACTGTTTGGCTGACTAATGGAAGGCAGCACTACATAAAATTGCTTTGTATCCAGCTCTCTTACATAATCATACAGACGTAGGCCAGACATGGCCTCAAGCTATTAACAAGGCTGACTGAAGTGTAGTGGTCGGGTGAATTCAATCCCTGAGATAAATCATGGCTTAACAAAAATAACCCAAATGTGGGATTCATCAACCATGGCTAAAGCAATCATAATGGAGCACCTTGTGTGAACTTTTCCCCCGTGTGAACCTAACCATGGAAAAACATGTTTCTTTTGTCATGTTCCCATAGCATTGCCTTCAT
This sequence comes from Grayia smithii, assembly GCA_032468115.1. Classification (NCBI taxonomy): domain Eukaryota; kingdom Metazoa; phylum Chordata; class Lepidosauria; order Squamata; family Grayiidae; genus Grayia; species Grayia smithii. Next base: position 79,115 of record JANHFM010001734.1, on the reverse strand, counting down.
CTCATCTCCAGACCATCAACTAGACAGACTTCATTCTCCTTAATCATTCCAGTATTAAAGACACTGTTTGCCTCATATTTGATGCTGTCCAAAGACAATTTCAAAGTGGAGAAATGTTGTTAGGTTTGGCGGCTGGGGGAACTCAGCAACTGCAAGAACCAAGGAAGGACTATTGTATTTAAACAATCATATTTCATGCTTCCTTCTAACTCAGTGTTTCCCAACCTTGGCAACTTTAAAATGGATGGATGGGAAATTCTGGGAGTCCACACATCTTCTAGTTGGGCAACTCAGTTCTAACTTAAGGATAAATGAAGACCCCCCCATTGGCCAAGGGGTGGGACAAGGATGACGAGTTACAAAAATAAATACAATACATTATGGACCAGGACTTCATTGAAGAAGCAGGAATCAGAACCAAGTTCAAATATCAGGGTCTATGGAGATTCTCAATCATCCAGGTCATGGTTTTCCCAAAGGTGATTTTCCAAAAGGCAACTGTACTGTTTTGGGGTTTTTTCTTGAAAATATTATGAAAAAGCTTCTTGGATTTGAAGTGAAACATTTTCAAGGGAAAAGGTAAGAAAGTCCAGTTGCCTTTTGAAAAAGCACATTTGAGACAACCATGTCTCAATCAGACATGGTTGATTGAGAATCACCAGACAGTTGTTAAGCAAAGTCATTAAGTCAAATTCTATGGAGACTCTCAGTCATCCAGGCCATGGTTGTCCCAAATATTCTTTTCCAGAAGGCAACTGGACTTTCTTGGGTTTTTTCTTTGAAAACATTTTGCTTCTCATCCAAGAATCTTCTTCAGAACTGAAGAAGCTTCCAGTTGTCTTCTGGAAAAGCATCTTTGGTTCAAATATCAACCGTAAGAGACTGAAATAAAGAAGAGACTGTTCCTAAAGGATCTCTTGGCATTGAAACTCTTCTCTCTGTTAGGTCAGCAGGGATTAAATGACTTTGGGCAGAAAACTAAGGGCAGAGTCTTAATACACCAAAATGAGGGGGGAGAAAATCTGCTTCTCTAATTCCTAAAAAATCCACATTTAACAGTCAACCTGCAGAGGGCACTTCAAGACCACAGTGAAAGAAAGAAGATCTGCAACCGGTGGACCACTTGTAGCTATTATGGGATGCAGGAAAAAGCAAAGCCAGAAAATATCCGCATTGCTGAACATAAACCACGGTGAATAGATTTTCATTTTTTTAAAGTCCGTATTAACAATGGGAGGACTACGATACCGTCTTGCTAGTGCAGACAAGAATTTTAGCACTTCACTTATGGTGGCTGGTGGCTGTGCTTGAAGATGGTTTCTTCAGTTAGTTTTTCCAAGCTTTCTTGGGAGGGGCGGGGAATGGAAATCCACTGGTTTTTACCAGCATCAGAAAAAAGCACACTATAAAGTCAAATTAACTACAGGTAGTTCTTGATTTACAACAGTTCAATTAGTGACAATTCAAAGTTACAATGGCACTGAAAAGAGACTTATGACCGTTTTTCACACTTATAACCATTGCAGCATCCCTATGGTCACATGATTAAAATTCCGATACTTGGCAACTGATTCATATTTATGACACTTGCTGTGTCCTGCGCTCATTAGATTCCCTTTTGCGACCTCCTGATAAGCAAAGTCAATGGGGAGTCAGATTCACTTAACAATTATGGCAAGGAAGGTCATAAAATGGGGCAAAATTTACTTAACAGTCTCGCTTAACAACACAAATTTTGGGCTCAATTGTGGTCGTATGTTGAGGACTATCTGTATTAGATGACCTATGGAGTGCAGAAAGAAACCTGCCATAAATACTAGAATCAGGACATTAACAAAAAATCATTAAAAACATAAATCTGCGAGTTTGAAGAAATCAGTTCAAGAAATAATCCAGGGTGAAATCCATATATCACTGCTTTCTATCAAATTCACTCTAGCAATTGCTTCTCAATCCTGGCAACTTCATTTTGTTGGCTGGTGAATTCTGGGACTTGAGGTCCAGCCAAGGTTGTGAAACACTGCACTTACAGGTAGCCCTTGACTTACGACCACAACTGGGACCAGAATTTCCATTGCTAAGCAAAGTGGTTGTTAAGTGAGACATGCCTGATTTTATAACCTTTTTTGCAATGGTTGTTAAGTGAATCACTCAATGAAGTGAATCAGGTGGCTGTTATGCAAATCTGGCTTCCTCCATTGCCTTTGCTTGTCAGAAGGTGGTTGGGAAGATCACCAATGGGGATCACTAACACTGAAACCATTGTAAATACATTGCCAGTTGCTGAGCGCTGGAATTCTGGTCATGTGACCATGGGGATGCTGCAATGGTTACAAGTCCCTTTCCCAGTGTCATCATAACATCAGTCACTAAACAAATGGTTGTAAATCAAGGATTGCCTGCACAGCTTCATTTAGTAGCTAAGAGAAAGTAGCTAAAACCGATCATCAAACCAAACAGGATCTTACCTTTCCATTGTTTAACTCATTGAGGGAGACAATTGTACATAAGCTCATCTGGATAGGGTAATAAACATTCCCACACTTAAAATGTTCGGATTCTCGGGATTTCCACGGCTGTCGTAGCAGAAAAGTGCTGCCATTTGCTCTGATAGAAGAACATTCTTGATCTAGGACCTGCTGACTGTGGCATGAGCAGGCTAGTGGTGTGCAGGGATTGCGAACATCCTCCAAAATACATCCTAAACTCCGAGTTTCTGTGGAGGAACCTACTGGAACTCCAACATTTGGCAGAGTCCTTGCACACCCTGGGTTATCTCCTTGCACACTGGCATGGTGATAGTCTTCTCCTTGAGCCCTCTTGGACATCTGGTTATCTATTAATCCCTCCTCCAAATCTGGAGTATCTGCTATACTTGTGAGGGCATTAAAATCCTCGGCAGAAGTACACACCACTTTGATATCCATTTCACTATCACACCATTCCTCACAATTCAAAGAAGAATCCTTTTCCAGGCCTGCAATGTCCATCTCAACCTTCGTTAGATCTTGAGACTTTAACTCGTCTGTATCCAAGCTCTGGGAATCTGCTGAAACCACAAGAGAGGACTGTGTATTCTCCGGGTCCCAAGGAGGCAAAATCCAGGGATCTCCTGGAGCAGAATCTGGGTCCTCATCACTTAATTTGTTAGGAAGAATCTTCTGCTTCTGTAGCAGTTCCGTATGTAAGCCATGTCCATTGAGAACCAGACAAACACTTGGACATTCTGAGTGGGGAAAAGATGGCATACTTTTCCTAAGAGGTGAACAAGGTCTTTCATTGCTGTGGTCCTTCAAGGCTTCATGAGACATCTCAGCATTGGTATCTCCTTGGAGTGGAGCTTGACCAGCTGAGATTTTGGAACTAGGGTGATCCCACATCTCAGAATCGGGTGACAGTCTAGTTAATGAGAATCTGTTAGCATTATCATTCGCAATGATCAAAGGCTGCCTTCGATGAGATCGCTCCGGCCTTTGCCGTGCATAGTTGGAGACTTGTTGTGGTTCACCCTGAGAAAATGTCTTGGAAGATCCCCGCCATTTCCTAGCTGCCCCAGCCACACTATTAAAAAACCTAAGGACACCACCAAAATGACTTCCCTTCCCTCCATGGACAGGCTTTTTAGTCTGGCCAACATTGTCTTTGCATCCTGCAGAGAAAGCAAGATAAGGAGGAGGACTCTCCACTGCATTTTTCAAACTCTGAAGACCCAGTTCTGCAGTGGAGTTCTCCAACTGGGAACAGTCCTTGCCTGTCAATGAAACCCCCTTTAGATATCCCCAGACCTCAGAACTTCTTTCTTTCTTATTCTCAGGAGCTACTAGAGCATCTCTTGTTTGAGAATGTCCTTCGGCATCCCTAGACTCTGGAGTTTTTTCAAATGTGGGGGCCACATTTTTCTGAGCCAACATGTTGTAACAATAATTATCAGCATTGCTACTACTGACTCCCAGCTCTAGCCCCCCATGCCATTTGCTTTCACTGGATTCAATATCCAACACACAGCTATTTAGTTCAATATCCTCAAATGAAGAATCTAAGTCCTCAATGAAGCCAGCATAGGAGTGACGATAAGGCCGCTGGCCATCACTGAGCTTTCTAATCCTATGGAGCGCTTTTTGTTCAAGATCTTCTTGAGTTTCCACTGAGATTATGATAGCCTTTGCTTTGGATGTATTTCTGGATAGACCAGAAGACCGTAGCTTCTTATAGGATCTCACTCTTTCCATGAAAGACATCTTACGATTCTGCTCCATGATCTCCACATGATCTCCAAGGAATATCATGGATTGGGGCCGTTTGGGATTCATGGAGGATCCTTTCTTGCGGCCAACAAAATTCCAAATCCAACTGCTCCTGGCCTTCTTCTTATTCTTGCCCACATCCTCTTTGCCAGGGTCATGGATGGCACCTGGATTAGGATACATCTGTTCGGTGCATCTTTCCTTTGGGTTGGCTTGAAAATTCTTGACTCCATATCCATTTGGAACTGGGGTAGAGCAACCATGTTGGCAATGGTCAATAAGTTCCATACTTCTAATGATAACACCCAGGTCCAAATGTCAGGCCTCCATTGTCATGAAAAGTGTCTCCTTTGCAGAACCTGAGGAGGAAACAGAAAATAATCCAGTTAAGCTTTCTGCCTCGAAACATATATAAAAAAGGAAAGTTCCATGTCCAAAAATAACCTAACAGCTGAATCCTTACTTCACCAATATCAAAGGTTCATTTGGTTCATTAGATTCATGAACCAGAATTCATGCGATCCTGAGCAAACACACCACCATTACTTCCTTCCTGAATTAATATTTCACAGATACTTGCTTAAGGAATCAGGATGTACTTCCATCCATCTAAACAAGCAGAATTTGATGGAAAGAAAAAGGAACCAGCATTGACCAGTGATACATCTTCTATCAGGCAGAGAAAGTCATGATTTTTGCTATCACTACATTACACTAAAGGGTATACTTTTCCTTAGCAAATAGCAGCTGCTGCATCTAAAACTCAGAGTTCTCACTTCTGGCACAAATAATCTGGCTCAAATTATCATAATTTTTGATATATTATGCAAAGACTCTGGAAAAGGCTCTAATGCTAGGAAAGTTGGAACAAAAGAAGGACAACCAACAGCAAAGTGGAAAGACTCATTACAGCAGCATTAGAAGCACCCTTGGAAGAACTGAAGAACCAGATTAGGACAGGTTGCTATGGAGAAAGTTCATCTACATGGTTACGAAGAATTGACACTGATTTGATGGTACCTATAATCAATCATACAGAGGAACAAGAAATAAATACCTTCTGTTATTTCCATGCTTTGAAATAATTGGCTGACTAACAGCTCTATTTTCTTCATTTTTTCTGAAAAAAAGGACTAGAGAACACATGTTCCAATATTTGAGGGACTCCTACAAAGACAAGGAGTTATTTTGGCTATTTTCCAAAGCATCAGAAAGCAAGACAAGAAACAGTGGATGGAAACAAACCAAAGAGAGAAGAACCTAGAAGAACTAAGAAGAACTAAGGAGAAATTTCCTAACAGTGAAAGCAAGCAACCCATGGAATAGTTTGCCTTCAGAAGTTGTGGTGCTCCATCACTGGAGGCTTTCAAAATGAAACTAGGCAATCATTTATCTGAAATGGTATAGGGTCTTCTGCTTGAGCAGGGGCTTAGACTAGAAGACCTCCAAGGTCCCTTTCAATTCTATTATTCTATGTTCTATGTTCTCTCCACTATCTTGTTCCTCCAACCTCCAACTTCTCTCAATGTGTTCCAGACTAGCTGGTTTGGTTGGTCTTGGAAGTTTTATTCCCTAATCTGTCAGAAGTTATTGTGCCCCTATCTATTATTTTAAATCATGACGTCTACTGGGCAAAAACTGAAAATAGTGGACTTTTATCTCAAGGTTAATCATTGATCCAAATCAAAAATTAGTAGAATAAAATAGAATAAAGATAAAAATGGCATAGAGATGCATAATGAATAAAAAAAATCATAATAAGGAATCAAATATTCGTTTTCACACAGCAACACAGGATTTAGCCATAGTTCTAATAATATTAGAGTTCAAATTAGAGAGTAGAATCTTTGTATAATTGGAAGTCTGTTTGTCTTGTTGTAAGAGACGTAAATTTCTGGAATGTACAGTAAGCCCGCAGAGTCATTGATTGAGATGGGCGGCTATAGAAATTGGATGGATGGATGGATGGATTCTGCATGTCTGTACAGATTTTGCAATAGATCAGATAGGTAAGAGTTTGTGGTTAATGGTAGTGGTACCACACTAGTGAGGCCACACTTAGAGTATTGTGTATAATTTTTAAAAAATGCTGAGACTCTTTCTAAAGCGCCTAGTGCGCTTTCATAGGATTGGCCTCCTCAGGGTGCCCTCAGCCAGACAATGTCAGCTGGCAGCGCCCAGGGGGAGAGCCTTCTCTGTGGGAGCCCTGACCCTGTGGAATGATCTACCCGTGGAACTTCGGACCGCCCCAGACCTTCGCTCCTTCCACCGCGACCTGAAGACGTGTCTTTTTCATCAAGCAGGCTATGGTTGACCATTTTTAAAGTATTTTAATATTGTCTAAATTGCTGAATTTTAATTTTTAGTATTGCCCCTTTTTAATGTTTTATATCTTTGTTTACATTGTATATGTTCTGTATACCTGTATATATGTTTCTATGTGTTTTTTATATTATCTATGTTTTTACTGTGAGCTGCCCCGAGTCCTTCAGGAGAAGGGCGGCATAGAAATTAAATTATTATTATTATTATTATTATGGAGTGCAGAAAAGAGCAATGAAAATGATAAAGGGACTGGAGGTCAAGACATATGATGGACAATTAATGGAACAAGATATGTCTACTCTAATGAAGAAAAAGACTACAGGTGATATGATAGCAGTCTTCAGTGCTTGAGGGGTGATCAAACAGAAGAGGGGATCAATTTATTCTCCAAAGCTTCTGAGGGCAGGACAAAAAGTAATGGGTAGAAGCTTGTTGAAGTGAAATCCAACCTAGAAGTAAGGACTAATTTTCTTGCCTAAGTATGACTAGAACTCACCATCTCTTGGTGATTGCCCCAAAATCACCCAGCCAGCTTTTGTGTCTAAAATGGGACTAAACTCACAGTTTTCTGGGTTTTAGGCTGGTGCCTTAATGACTGGCTTTTTTGAACAAATTGGGGGGGGGGGGGAGAATCCCAGGAAATATGTGCCTTCAGCCACTGCAAAGATTCTTGAAGCATCAACCCATAGGAAGCATTGGGAGGCCAACTCTTGTCGGCTGCAGCTTCCCATATCATCTGCCATAGCACTGAGGATCTTGCCCAGAATTAGCCTCAGAATTAGCTGACCGCACTGCATGACACACTCATTGTCTTACAAGACTCGGAGGACATTAAATGGGATTGTGATTCCTGAAACAACTGCTCCCAACTGTCCCTTCTGTTGCAGAGCAGGAAAAGGACAGGCTGGCCATCTGGACCATTGTTTTGCCGAGGGAGTAAAAGCTCAAGACCGAAGCAGGGAGAAACATGTTTTCCCAAAGGCCTCCAAGTCAGTCAAGGAAATTCTGCCTGGGTTTCTATGCCTTCATATCCGTTCCCCCTTCAGGAAGGCGAGAGGGAGGGGAGGAAGGAGGAACAAACAACTGGCAACCTTTGAGAGAAACCCAGACAAACTTCCCCTTGAGAGAAAAGAAAAGAAAGCACCCCCCTCCCCAAGCCGCATTTCCATTGCTCTACATTGTCACCAAAAAGTAGAAAAATAAAAAGGGAGGAAGCAGATGTTTGCGCCATACAGCTTCAGGAAGATCTTTTTCACAGTAGAGCTTTATCAGCTCAAGAGGGCCAGATAAATAATGAAGCTTCACTAGTTGCTACTCCAAAGATAAGAGTGGTCCAATGTGGTTTGTAGTGGGGAAGCTACCGATCAACAGTGGGGGAGACCCAAATTCTAGTCCTTCTTTAACTACAGAAGTTCTTCTGAAGGCCACTTTCTTTCTTAACAAAGAATCAGTATGATATAATGGAGAAGGTGGTTAAGGCACCAGGCTAGAAAACAAGAGATGGTGAATTCTAGGCATGAAATTCAGCTGGGTGACCTTGAGCCAATCACCAGGAGACAGTGAGTTTGAGTCCCGCCTTATGTATGAAAGCCAGCTGGACAACTTTAGACCAATGACCAGAAGACATTCAGAGCCTTTTAGGATTCTCCCAATTAGTGCCAGAATCACCTAAAACTCATGAATTACAAGCTCATGACATGCAAAATCAACTACCACCAGACATCTCAGCTATTGAGGTAGCTAGCTTGAAATAATTATTGCAGGCAACAGCAGAGGCTGGGACGTGGCCATTCTATGCAATGCATCCAACCTCTTCACAAGCCCACCAAATGGAATGACAGCCAGACCTCTCACCTGAAGAGGAGACTTCAACCTGCCATCAGCGGGTGAGACATCAGAGTTGGTGCGGGAGTTCATGGCTTCCATGACGACCATGGACCTAACTCAGATTGTACAGGACCCAACCCACAACTGTGGACACACGCTCGACCTTATATTTCTCTCTGGGCAGTGGATAAGTGATCGGGGTAGGGGGCATCTTTCCATCCACCCCCTGTCATGGACCGACCANNNTTTAGGCTTTTATTGTTGTTTTTGTTTTTAGAATTGTGAGCCTCCCCGAGTCCTTCGGGAGAAGGGCGGCATATAAACGCAATAAAACTAAACTAAACTAAACTGAAGAAGGGAAGGCAACTCAACTCAATTACTAATGACTCTAATGCAACCTTCCTCGTTTATGGGAATCTCTAAATTTCTAAATACTTCAACTCCCAGATTTCTCCCATCAGTGGAGCAATCACTGATGGTTCTGGGAGCTGAGACTATCACTTCTCCAAAGCCCTAAGGTGGGAGAAATGACAAAAAGCTGGAGGTTCTTCAGGACATACTAGCAGGATGAAGAAAAAGTTAGCAAGATACTATCTGCTTCACTACATGATGGTGCAACAGAAAGGAAAGAACTGGAAACTCCTGACTTGGATGGAAGTTATTTATATTCTTTATTTGACATGGCAACCTGCAGGTGGAAGCAAAATAAATATAATGATTAGGTCAGAACAAAAGAGCTCTGAAAACTACCACATCAGGCTGACTGGAATTTGGGGACAGGTTAAATATACAGCAGGTTTAACATCTGCTAAAGAGATTCTCTAGGATCTCAGCAGGCTCAATTAGATGTTCCAACACCAAATCCGGGAAGGAAACAAACCACTGCATTAGGAAAAGGCTCGGGAACTGATGCCAAATGCTCTACAACGCGGTTGAAAAAAATATTCAGGAGGGCCCATTACTTCATCAGCAAATTAAGACGAGGTGGGCGTGGAGATCAAACAGCTGGAGACAAGCACCACTTAGCTCAAAGGTGGTCAGACATTGAAATCTTAATAATATCTTGGTGGGATCCAGAAGTGGCTGTTTTAATAGTCATTGAATCACCAGACAGTGATTTTGAGAACAAGAAGAAAGTTCTCACAAAGCAGGAGATTGGGCTTGGTGGCCTTTGGCTTGCAGAAGAGCAGATTAATAATACCTTTCTTTAAAATTAAGAGATGCTAATATTGCAGCATTGAACATTGAACAGCTGTGGTGGCACAGTGGTTAGAATGCAGTAAAGCAGGCTAATTCAGCTCACTGCCAGGAGTTCGATCCTGACCGGCTCAAGGTTGACTCAGCCTTCCATTCCTTCTGAAGTCAATAAAATAAGGACCCAGACTATTGGGGACAATATGCTGACTCTGTACACCATTTAGAAAAGGCTATAAAGCACAGTGAAGCAGTATATATTTCTGGAACGAGCTGCCCACTGAGCTCCGGACAGCCCCTGACCTTCATTCCTTCCACCGCGACCTGAAGATGTGGCTGTTTCATCAAATAGGCTAAGCTGACCTTGGGTTTTTTAAGGATTTTTAACCATTTATATATTTGTATATATTTATTGTTGTTTTATTGTTGTTGTTGTCATTGTGTGTTTTATCTCTGTAAGCCGCCCTGAGTCCTCTGGGAGAAGGGAGGCATACAAATTTAACTAATAAATAAATAAAATAAATATAAGTCTAAGTGCTATTGTAAGACAAAATCTACGATTTACATACTGCACTTGCTGGATTAAAACAATATACAAAGATGTGACTTGGTGTGATTGGGCAACCTCATCTCAATTTGGGAAAGTTACTGGTGGTGCGGTGGTCAGAATGCAGTATTGCAAACTAACTTTGCCCATAGCCAGGAGTTCAATCCTGACTGGCTCAAGGCTGATTCAGACTTCCATTTTTCCAAGGTCGATAAAATGAGGACCCAGATTGTTGGGGGAAAGGGGCTGACTCTGTAAACTGCTTAGAGAGGCATAAAGCACTGTGAAGTGGTATATAAGACTAAGTACTATTGCTATTCACACTTTCCAAAGCTTTGGAAGATGTTTTCTCTTTTTAAAACAAGGGTGGTAGAAAATACTTGAACAACCTGATCCAAGACAAAAGGTGAATGACTAATGAATCCCTTCATATGTAAGCTTTGATATGATTCATGCCTGATTTTTCTTTGTTGCATTTACGCCCTGCCATTTTTATTTTTATTTTGAGAAATCAAGGCAGCCCAAAGGGAGGACTTTCTTTATTTTTTCCCCAATAATCATGTGACATAGGCTAAGCAAAGGATGGACTGATGCAACATCACTCCAGGAGTCCCATGAATCTGGATCTGCCTGAAAAAAAGTCCAGCACAATTCCAAAGTTTTATTTTTCCACACATTATCCAAACTGGAAGAAAGGTTCAGAAATAAATGTTGGCTTTGTTTGGGGTTTAAACATTAAATTTCTGAGAAATTTACAAGATTTTGCTTGACATCAATTTTCATAGGAGGCTTGAAATTCCTTGCTGGCATGAAAGAATTTGAAGAAAGTAATTTCCAGTGGGGAAATTTAATTTAAGTGAGGAAAAGATAGGGGGGCATTTTGATGTTGGAGACTGAGTTCACAATCAACTCAATTTTAAATTAATTAACTTTCGTCTTTTGATGAGTTCTGATGTTTGGCTTGTTTGACAAAAACCTCAAACCCGTTTTTGCTTTGATTACAGTGATGTAACTGTATGATTTCAGTTAGAAGAGTTTGCACAATCTTAATAAATACAGTAGTGAAAATCAGATATCTACACCACTATACAAGCCAAAAATGTCACAAATTCTGTAACTGGTCCCAAATGCATCTAGGGTCAGAATTGGTCTTGAGAATGCTGACAATAAGAAAAAGACATTTTCACTCAACTCTTCCACCCTCCCTACCCCTCCTCAAGCCCAAGGCTTCCAGACAGGATTACCAGCTCTAAGATTAACCCAGTTTCTGTCTCCAGGCTTAGAAAAAGAAAAATGATTGGGATGGAGAAAAAAGAAAGCAATGTGAAGCAGTAGTACAAGATATGAATATATTTTTATACTTCAGAGGGAGCAAATCACTTTTTAAAGCCACCGTATAGACATTTACATGCATAAAGGAGAAACAGGAACCTCTGCCTTTCTCATTCACCCGGTTTAATTACATCCACAGCCAGTCAATGCAAATCAATAGGCTGCTGGAACTCATTAGACCTAATGCATCTTCTAGTTAATTTCACTCCAGGTATTTTATTAAACCTGACAGTGCAGCAAGGAAGGCCCATGAATCCACAGCCTTAGCAGAAACAGAAGACTTTGGAGGTCTTCTAGTCCAGCCCCTGATCAAGCAGGAGACCATTCCAGACAAATGGCTGTTAATCTCTTCTTAAAAACCCTCCAGTGATGCAGCACCCACAATTTCTGAAGGCCAGCTCTTCCACTGGTTGATTGTTCTAACTGTCAAAAAATCAAGAGGTTTTTCGCAGAGAAGGTTGCAACCTTGCCATAAGGAGAGCTTCTTCCTTAGAAGGAGCAGCGCCCCTTAGAAAAAAAGCAATCATCCCACCAAAAATGTCCACGGCTCCTCACTGGAGGCCAAGCCAGGTTCAGATTGGGAAGAGAAGGTCGGTATCCATATAGCTTGTGGAGAAGGGCTTGTATGTGTGTATGCAGAACCCTTTCCACATGCAAAGGCCTAACACGTGTCTTTCCCTAAGAGCCACAAGTGTCCTACAGAGCGCCTGGAGAAACCTTACAGACATACAGAATAACAGTTGGAAGAGATCTTGGAGGTCAACCTCTGCTCAACAGGATACCCTATACCAGGGCTGTCAAACTCGTGGCCCGCAGACCGGATGCGTCACACGCTGGCCACGCCCAGTTTAGCGAAGGGGAGGAAAGTCACAATACATCATGTGATGCCGCTGTGATGAAGCAAGTTTGACACCCCTGCCTATACTATACTTCCCTAGTAGTTGTCCAGTCTCTTCTTAAAGCCTCCAGTGATGAAGCACCCACAACTTCTGAAGGCCAGCTGTTCCACTGGTTGATTGTTCTAACTGTTAGAAAATGTCTTATTTCTAGGTAGACTCTGTCCTTGATCAGTTTCCACCATTGTTCCTTGTCTGACCTTCGGGGTCTTTGGAAAATAAGTTGACCCCCTCCTTTCTGTGACAGCCCCTCAAATATTGGAACACTGCTATCACCCCTGGTTCTTCTCTTCACTAGGCTAGCCATGCCCAGGTCTTGCCCCAGAGGAAAGCCTGGAAAACCTGAGAGTCCTTGAGGGTAGCAACTGGGGAAAATCCAGAGATGGTATGGTCATTCCAGGCAGTCTCCCTCAATCTCTCATGGTTTCTCCTCTGCCTCTCGGGGCTCTCCACCCAAGAAGGCAGCCACTGGGTCCCCATGGAAATGACAGTAACAGGATGTCCCAAACTGATCTCACATCTTTAAGATGTGTCTATGTGGTGCTTAAGCTCCATATTGCTTGAACAGGGAAGAAGCACATACTGAAATAGAGGTGTTGACAAGTTATGGTCCAAAAAGTTGACATGGTGGCTGAGATTGGACGTTGTTCTTACCTGAACGTCCCTTCTCAACATATTCCTGGAGACTCCACGAATGGGTTAAATTCCTCTTCTAGCTATTGACTGAGAGTAGCTGGTTTCTTTTTCCCCTTTGGCCATGCCTCCTTCTCCCTCTCTTCTCCAGTTTGTTCACAAAGGTGTAGCAAAAACTTCAACTGGCAACAAAACACACAGAATACCCGATAAAAACACACACAAAAAAACCAGTGGCCCCACTCCCCGCGACACCCCCTACGCCTAAGACCCAAGGAACCTACAGGGAGGGCCGGAGTCTCCAGGAATATGTTGAGAAGGGACATTCAGGTAAGAACAACATCCATTCTCCAGACCATATTCCTGGAGACTTCACGAATGGGATGTGCTAGTGATCTAGGGAGGGGGTCTGACTGGGTCCAGGCGTCCCGGAGTGGGCAACCCTTTGCAGGACACGCCTCCCAAAGGCCGCCTCAGCCGAGGCAAATCTGTCCACCCTATAGTGTCAGATGAACGAAGTCATGGAGGACCAGGTGGCCGTCCGATAGATCTCATCTACGGAGGCATGGGTGGCCCATGCCGCCAAGGTGGCCACTGCCCATGTGGAATGGGCATAAACCCTACCCGGGAGAGGCCTGGCCTTAAGGGCATAGGCTATGGAGATGCAGGCCTTCAGCCAGCAACCAATGGTGGTGGAAGACACTTTCTTCCTAAGGGAAGAGGGAAGAAAGGACACAAATAGGGCCTCCGATTTGCGAAAGTGGGTCGTGTGCCTGATGTACCGGTGGAGGGCCCTCCTCACATCTAAGGTGTGCCACTGGCCTCCCTGGGGTTTTTGGGATCTGGGCAAAAATCTGGGAGGACAAGCTCCTGAGCCCGATGGAACTCAGAGTTGACCTTTGGCAAAAAGGAGGGATCCAATCGTAACACTACCCAGTTTGCATGAAATATGCAAAGATCCTCCCTAACGGATAAGGCCGCTAACTCCGAGATCCATCTAGTGGAAGTAATGGCCACTAAAAAAGCAACCTTCAAGGTGAGGAGCCGTAGGCTAATGGAGCCCAATGGCTCGAAGGGTGAGGAAGTGAGGGATTGGAGTACCAGAGTGAGGTCCCAGGTGGGGTAGTGATGCACCACCGGGGGACACACATTCCCCACCCCCCTAAGGAACACCAAAATCCTAGGGTGTTGGGAAAGGGGAATCCCTGTAGGGGTGGTCAGAATGGTGGATAATGCCGTAACCTGGCGCCTGAGGGTGTTAGGAGCCAGGCCCATGTCAAGTCTCACTTGAAGAAAGTCAAGAGCTTCCGGGAATGAGGCAGTGGTTGGGTCAAGGTGATGGTCCACACACCAAAAACAAAATGAGCGCCAGGTGGAATTATAAATGCGCCTCATCGACTGCTGCCTGGCCTCTTGGATAGTCCCAATCACTCACCCTGACAACCTGTCCTTCCTCAGGAGGGCCCTCTCAAATGCCAGACAGTCAAACAGAACCATTGAGGGTCTGGATGCTGAATGGATGCTGAATGGATGCTCCCTGTGTGAGGGAGGTCCTGTCCCGAGGTATTTTCCAGGGATGAGAAACTGACAGACCCACGAGATCCGCGAACCAGTGGCACCACGGCCAGTACAGCGCAACCATGAGCACGTCTGCTCGTTCCTGGAGTATCTTGCGGATCACCCTTGGAATCAATGGTACTGGAAGGAAGGCGTAAAGAAGCCCTGCTGGCCACGGGCAGCAGAGAGCATCGACGTCCTCTGTGGTTGGGCACGGGAATCGGGAGAAGAATCTCGGGAGTTAAGCATTCCCTGGCAAGGCGAAAAGGTCCAGGATCGGCACTCCGAACCTGTCCAAGAGGAGTTGGAAGGTTCTCGGGTCGAGATGCCACTCCAAGTGATCCACCTGAGTGCGGCTCAGCCAGTCTGCCTGGATGTTGTCCAATCCCAAGATATGCTCCGCCCTGAGTGATATCGTGTGAAGTTCTGCCCATCTGAGTAGACATTCTGCTTCTTCCATCAGCTGACGAGATCGGGTGCCCCCTTCCCTGTTCACGTGTGCTTTTGCCACCACGTTGTTTGTGAGAACCAGGACATGGCGCCCCTCCACCATCGACTGGAAGTGACGAAGGCCCAGCAGGATGGCCCGGACCTCCAGCCAGTTGATACTCCGCTGCCGCTCAGCAGGGGACCAGAGCCCCTAGGAAATGAAAGACTGGAGAAGCACTCCCCAACCTGATAGACTGGTGTCCGTCATTATCTGAATCCTCTGGGCCACCTGCAGGTGGCACCCCTTGCGGATCGCTGGTGACACCCACCATTGCAGAGACTGCCTGACTGATGCAGGGAGACGAATGGAGGCTGTCAAGTTGCTGCGACCACTCCGTTGATGGGGCAGCAGCATACCACTGAAGAGGGCGCGAGTGGAAGTGGGCCCATGGCATGATGTCGATACAGGAGATCATCTTCCCCAGAAGTTGAGATAGCTGTAGGATTTGGGCCGACTGGCCAGAGGACACTGACCTTACTAATTGTCTGATGCTGCACCGGCGGTCCTGAGAAAGGAACACCTGACCTCTGACAGAGTCTATCTCCGCACCAAGATGTAAAATCCGAGTGACTCTTTGGAACGTTGATTGAGAAACCGTGACATTCCAGGGCCTGCATCACCAACCTGAGGTCGATGTAGGCTCGTTCTGACGAGGAGGAAAGCACCAACACATCGTCCAGGTAGCAGAGTAGATGGATCAGGACCTGTCACAGGGAAGCTGCTATGACCGCTAGCACCTTGGTGAAGGTCCATGGGGCTGACGACAGGCCGAAGGGCATGGCCCTGTGCTGGAAGTAGAGGCCGTTGTAAGTAAACCTCAAAAACCGGTGATGCCCCTGTTGGATTGGGATATGGAGGTAAGCCTCCTTGAGGTCGACTGATGTCATCCAGTCATGAGAACGAATGGCACCTAGGATTGACTTGAGGGTTTGCATTTTGAATTGCCAGTAGGCGATGAATTGATTGAGATGTTTGAGGTCCAAGATTGCCCTCCAGCCCCCAGAGCTCTTGGGAACCAAGAACAAGATGGAATAGAAATCTAGGTTGTGTTCGGGGAGGGGAACCGGCTCTATGGTGTGGATCTCCAATAGATGTTGGATCTCCGCTTCCATCAGCCGGCATTTGACTGGGTCTGAGGAAACTGAACAGGCCAAGAAACGGTCAGGAGGATGGGAGAGGAAGTCAAGGATGAGACCTAACCTTACTGTCTGAACACCCAGGCATCTGTGGTCCCTGCCTCCCAGTGGGCGTAAAAATATTGAAGGCGCCCACCTATGGGAGGGGCCTCCTGATAGTCACCTACCCCGTCTGGAGCCCCTGTTGCCTGTCCCACGGAAGGGGCATTTGAAGAACTGGCACCCTCCTCTGTCCCGAAAGGAGGGTCTATTGGCCTGACGGTCCCCCCCCCTGGGCTGGGGACCAGTGATAGTAGGACCTGCTGGGTCCAGAGCCTGGCTGAAAGGGCAGACGTTGAGAGTATGGGGAAAATCTACGATCTGCCCTTCTAGAAGGAGAGGGAAGGACCTTGTGCTTATCCTTATCCTCTACTAAAACCTGATACAGGGTATCCCCAAATAATGTTGACCCCTTGAAGGGGGCTGAGGCTAACTTCCATTTGGACTTCATGTCCGCTTTCCAATGGCGGAGCCAAAGAAGTCGACGTGACATGACCATGGAGGTGAGAGCCCAGGACGCAAACTTGGCAGCATCCAGGGAAGCATCCGTGGAGTACTCCATGTCAGCAGCTAACTTCCTGATATCCTGGTGTACTCTGGTATCATCAGGAGGAAGCCATTCCTGCAAAGTGCGGAGCCAGCGCAGCATGGTCCTATTGAAGAAGGAAGCTGAGGTGGCCGCCTTAATGGCCCAGGCAGCCGTCTGGTGCATTTTGCAGAATGACGCCTCTGACCTTTTGTCCTCGGCCTTCAGGCCTTCTGCTGCATCGCTGGGAAGGAGAGAAGACGAAGTTAGGGTGGCCACCGGGCCATCCACTATCGGCAACTGAAGCAGATCCTCCAATACAGGAGCTGCACAATACACCTTTTTGACATGGCTGTTCGGGGCTGAAAGGGCTCCTGGTTGGACCCACTGTTTCTGAACCACCTCGGAAAATGTATTCCTGTGCCCTAGATGGCATGGAGAAGAAATTGTTCTGCGTGTCGGAAGGACCCCCTTGTTGCCGACTAAGGAAGATCAAGACCATAGGTGAGCCTTGCCTTGTGCAGCAGAGACTTGAACAGAGAGGTACGGAAAAGGCCAGTGA
>JANHFM010001734.1:51076-61707 GCA_032468115.1 Grayia smithii | reverse complement strand
ACGACAGGCCAAAGGGCATGGCCCTGTACTGAAAGTGGAGGCCGTTGTAAGTAAACCTCAAAAACCGGTGATGCCCCTGCCGGATCGGGATATGGAGGTAAGCCTCCTTGAGGTCGACTGATGTCATCCAATCGTGAGGGCGAATGGCACCTAGGATTGACTTGAGGGTTTTCATTTTGAATTGCCAGTAAGCGATGAATTGATTGAGACGTTTGAGGTCCAAGACTGCCCTCCAGTCCCTGGAGCTCTTGGGAACCAAGAACAAGATGGAATAGAAACCTAGGTTGTGTTCTGGAAGGGGGACCGGCTCTATGGCGCGGATCTCCAATAGGTGTTGGATCTCCGCATCCATCAGCCGGCGTTTGACTGGGTCTGAGGAAACTGAACAGGCCAAGAAACGGTTGGGAGGGCAGGAGAGGAAGTCAAGGGTGAGACCTAACCTTACTGTCTGTACCCAGGCATCCGTGGTCCCTGCCTCCCAGTGGGCGTGAAAATATTGAAGGCGCCCACTGTTTCTGAACCACCTCGGAAAACAGCTCGGGACAAGGAATATATTCCTGTGTCCTAGATGGTATGGAGAAAAAATTGTCCTGCATGTCAGAAGGACCCACTTGTTGCTGGGGATCCGACTCAGGAAGATCAAGACCATAGGTGATCCTTGCCTTGTGTAGCAGAGACTTGAACAGAGAGGTACGGAAAAGGCCAGTGAAGGCCGGTTGCTCAACCTCCACCCCCTCATCATCAGAAAATTCGAAGTCCCCAAACTCCTCCTCCTCTACCTGGCTATCCCATCTTCTTCGAGCCTCGGGCAGGCCCTGAGGGGCAAGGAGTCTGCGTTGGAAGACTGGATTCTGGGATGGCCCTGCCCCAGGAGACTGAGCCATGGGAGCCTGGGTGGTTGAGGGTGCCCCTTGCTGAGGAACCACAGCCAGGTACTTAGTTAACATCTCCGAGATGACACTATGGAGGTCAAGAGGGACAGAGGACACCCGTTCCTCCCCGGTGTGGAGCCCCACCGCCGTAGGAGTGAAGGTCGCCTCTGGGGCAGACCTCCAGGGAATGGAGTGAACAGGTCTGTCCCCATGGGTGACTGCCAGAGCAAACGGGTCACTAAACTCTACCGGTTGCTCCTCGGAGAGACTCCTATCCTCCTCAACCTGACCTGCCTGCCCAGGTTGCTCCTCAATCGATGGGGTCATGGTGGAGGGAGCCACAGAGGGCAGGGGACCCTGAACTATAGAGATAGCCGGCTCTAGGGGCTGATGGCATTGAGCCCTGGCAAACTGCTTCTCCAGCGCCTTGTGGCACCTCACAGCATCCCTGTCCTCCGCTGATCCCTTTTTGGATCTAGTGGGATACGGGTTTTTGCCCTTAGACCTTGTTGTCATAGATTGCATGGTCGAAGGTTGTTCAGGCTGAGGCAGGATCCTTTGTACAGGACTGCCCACCTGCTCCAGATCGGAGGACACATCAGACTCCGCCATCCTGTCTGCTCAGAATGAATTCTGCTGGACAGACATAAAGAAGAGAGTGAAAACAAACAACTGGACACCCTGGTGATCTCAGTAAGAAAGAACATCACGCAGAAAACATGCCCTCCAACAGGTGGCAGGTATGACTGCAGAACTGCTAGCGCAGCCGACTGCGTCTCACAGCCAACATGCCAGGGGTGGTACACTCTTCATCATTAATAGATTATATTAATATTATAATTATTATATTTTTTATAATAATTATTATTTATTTATTATTATTTATTTATGTATTCACAAATTGATTTGCAAATGATCAGTATTATAGATATCATCCATGCAGTCATGTCATGCAAGGGACCAGAAGCATCATGAACTTGTGCTTACTGTCTGTGCTAAACTCTGATGCAATTTACATCAGAGCCCATTGGAAAATACCCAAAGACCATACATTGGGCTGGCCAGTCATTGTGGACAATGCTGGACAACAGCCCCAGGGCAACTGATCTCCAAGGCTTCACTCCCCACAATCTCAAGGGAGACAGCTGGAGCTATGCAGGCAGCAGCCATGCTGATCACCCCCCCCCCCAGGGGAGAATGAGGCCCAGAGCCAGCATGACTCTTATCAAGTGCCAATTTGCCTTAATAGTTAGCAGATCAGTTTCTTATGTATGTGTTCCAATATCTAAGGGGCTACCACGAAGAAAAGGGAGTCCACCTATTCTCCAGAACACCTGAAGGCAGAACAAGAAGCAATGATGGAAAATAATCAAGGGGAGAAGCAACCTAGAACTAAGGAAGGAGAAATTTCTTGATAGTTAGAACAATTAATCAGTGGAACAGCTTGCCTCCGGAAGTTGTGGGGACTATGTTTTACTAGTAAACTTTATCACAAACTCAGTGTATCTGTTTGGTGCCTGTATTTATTCATCTACTACTCTCTCAACCGTTTTTGTGTGCACACTCTTGTGTCTCAAGGGTGACTCTGCACATTGCTCAACATACTCCAACACTGGAAGTTTTTAAGAAGAAATTGGACAGCCATTTGTCTGAAATGATAATGGGTTTCCTGCCTGAGCAGGGGTTGGACTAGAAGACCTTCAAGGTCCCTTCCAATTATATTATTCTGAATAAGTTTGCAGTGCTTTTGGACTCTATCCTGCCTTCTGTTTCTGTCCGACAGCAAATGGCAATCAAGGAACCCAGGACCCTACAACCATCTTAAATGCCTACCAATTTTCAAGTGCCCAAACTTTGATCATGTAACTGCAACGGTCATAATTTTGAGTACCAGCCCTGAGTCACTTTTTTCAGTCCTTTAAGAACTTTGAACAGCCATTAAATGAATGGTTTTAAGTTGAGGATCAGCTGTTGTCTCTTTTTAAAAACACCACTATTGCAGTTTACAAAAGATGTGTTATTTTAAACACTGGTACATCTAAAGAGATAGCTAAGATTAATTCAGTCTCAAGCCTGTCTCACTCAGAGGCTGGAGATGAGACTTAGGCAATATTGTGGTCCATGATAAAAACAGGGTGATGTCTTGCCTGGTTGCAAAAAAGCCAGAAGTAGCCTTCGGTTGCAAAAACTGGATTGATGTCTCCCAAATGCTGGAGTCTTGAGCAACCAACCCGGCTCATTTGTGAAATCTGATGAGGTGGTCCAGATACTGTGGCTTCTAATTGAAACATTTTCCATTAAGAAACCCATTAAGGAGCAAACATCTATTAAAGAGAGAAAATAGCTATTGATGGGTAGGGCTAAGAATCAGCAGGGAAAATAGGTGCTGGTTGGGTTCACTTATCTTGCATGATCATAAAGTAATTTGTGAGTCTTAGCAAAATAATATATGAACATGCTCACTCTGTCTAGATCTTGAGTGCATTTCCACAGCAAATTAAACCACACACAGGAACACAACACAGGAACACTGTGGATTTGTAAACCACAGTGTATGTTCTCATAACTGACTGCTATGGCTCGTTCAGCAATCTGTGACCAAAACAAACCAATATTTACATAAGACAGTATATAAACTCAACTAACGGTTGAGTTCACAGCTCATATTTTGCCCTAGTTGAATATGTGTGAACTCTTTTATTATCAGCACCACTGCAGGGACAGTTCAAGGCCAGATTTGCCAGGAAAGCTGGTTCCACCTAGCCAATTATGGATTAGATAGACTGAGATAGCAGCCAAACACTGCAGGAAAAGTTCAAGTGCTAAGTCTGTCTTTTGTTTCCTTCTTAACGCTTACTCTTACAAAGAAAGTTTGAGCAATCTAGAAAGAGTGCAGAGAAGAGCAACAAAGATGATAAGAGGTCTAGAGGCCAAAACATGATTCAGTGATTGGGTATGTCTAGTCTAGTGAAAAGAAGGACTACGGCTAACATGATAGCAGTATTCCAATATTTGAGGGGCTGCCACAAAGAAGAGGGAGTCAACCTATTCTCCAAAGCACTTAAAGGCAGAGCAAGAAGCAATGGATGGAAACAAATCAAGGACAGAATCAGCCAAGAACTACGGAGAAATTTCCTAACAGTGAGAACAATTAAGCAGTGGAACAGCTTGCCTTCAGATGTTGTGGGTGTTCTATCACTGGAGGCTTTTAAGAAGAGACTGGACAGTCACTTGTCTGGACTAGGGCCTTCTGCTTGAGCAAGAGTTGGACGACAAGACCTCCAAGTTTCCTTCCAAAACTGTTAGTCTACCCTCTATCAAAATTGTCCACCAAGTTTTAATACAACACCAATCCCAGCTCTACATGATTGCTTAAGAACCTGGATTTTAATAGGGCATCCTTGTTACCTTGCTACGATGTTTTCTTTGCAAGCTACTAACTGGGCTTGGATACTGAATCTGCCATCTGAGCATGCCAGAGAAATCACCACAACCCCCACAGATAGCCATTCTGCCGAGGTAGATGGAAGCTGTAGTCCAATGCACTACAAGAACACCAATATCCACAATGGTACCTTCGCTTATTTTTCCGCATAAGGGTCAACTGCTACCTGTCCCTAAAACAATTGTGTACATCATCTACAAACTTATTGTGGATGGTCGCACAGCCAGCCAGAGGTTTAGACTAGATTTGGCATTTCGAGTCCTTCCCAAGGACCTGGGATAAACAGATGCTTAATATTAAAGGTACAGTCACAGCATGGAAGCTGTTCCAAGTAAAGCTGCCTTTTGCAATTGCCTGATGGTGATTTTATCAATTCCAATGATGTTCAAGTGGTGTCCCAAATGTTTTGGGATTGCACTCAAGGCAACTATCACTATTACCACAAGCTTTACTTTCTTCTGTCACCTGAATTCTATTCTATTATTACTATTACTAGTAACACAGGTAGTCTTCAGCTTACATCACTTCATTTAGTGACGTTCAAAGTTATAATGGCACTGAAGACACTCACCATGGCAGCATCCCTGTGATCACGTGATCAAAATTCAGATGTTTGGCAGCTGCCTCATATTTATGATGGCTGCAGTGTCCCAGGGTCATGTGATCACCTTTTGTAACCTTCTGACTAGCAAAGTCAATGGGGAAGCCAGATTCATTTAACAGCCATGTTATTAACTTTTATTAAACTGCAGTGATTCACTTAAGAAATCTGGCAAGAAAGATTGTAAATTAGGGTAAAACTTACTTAACAACCATCTCCCTTAGCAACATAAATTTTGGGCTCAGTTGTGGTTATAAGTCAAGGACTTATTTTCCAAAGCACTAGAAGGCAAAACAAGAAACAATGGTTGAAAACTAACCAAGGAGGGAAGCAACCTAGAACTAAGGAGAACTTTCCTAACAGTGAGAGCAATCAGCTGAAGGAACAGCTTGGCTTCAGAAGTTGTAGGTGCTCCATCACTGAAGATTTTCAAAAAGAGACTGGACAACCATTTGTCTGAAATGGTATAGGTCTCCTGCTCCAGCAGGAGGTTGGACTAGAAGACCTCCAAGGTTCCTTCCAACTCTATTATTCTATGTTCTATGACTACCTGTAATAAGCTGCCTCTGCTCCTCTTCCCTTCCTCTTTGCATCACCCAAGGTTAAGACACCTTAAAAATCTCTCTGCTCTTCTCTCCTGCACACCCTTAACAAAAAGATCCCTATTATTCGGGAAGAAACTTTAAGCCTGCAGAAGGAGCTGGATGTTAAGCTGGTATATTAACCTGCCCTCTGGTTTTCCTTCTGCCTCTCCCCCCCCCCCCCCGTCCCCAATTCCTCCTCTTAAAGAATGTTTTAATTTTTTCCAGTCCTGAAGGCCATTTTTGCAGAGGCATCTTCCTCCTCCCGATCCCAGCAAAGAGGTCAGCCGGAGCTTCCTCCAAGCGGCGCCTGCAGAGAGGGTCCTTTGGCTTTGGACCAGCTCTCCGCTGAAGGATGGATGCTTTCTTGCGCTTCACCAGGGAAGGCACGGAACGCAGGCCGGAGTGTAGACCCATAAAAGGAGAGCCACGTGTCACCCTTGACCCACTTCGCAGGGTCAGCGCATAACCTATGCTCAATGACAAGTGACACGTCGCTGAAATGCTGCCGTTCCTGGAGAACTTTCACACACTGGCCTTGCAAAGAGTAAACAGAAGAAAAAGAAATGCAGCTCAAACTAATCCACACGCTTCAATCTCTGACCTGGAGCCCAATCTGAGCAACACTGACTTGCCAGATAAGCTGTTCCTTTCAGTGCCTTCTAAGGTTTACTTTGAAGAAAAACACTGAAACTCAATCCTAATTTAAAACCAACATAAAATGAACCATTAAACTCTAGTTGTTCCTACCCCCAAAAGTACTGGATCCAAAAAATCCCACTTGGGAAGATCAGGCAAGAGTTGGATCTTCAATAAGAAATTTATCAAAACAAATGTTAAGACTTTGGAAAAAGTGCAGAGAAGATCAAATAAGATGATTAAAAACCTGGAGACTAAAGCATATGAAGAAAGGCTGCAGGTATCGTTTTGGGTATCATTAGTCTAGAGAAAAGGAGGACTGGGGGTGACATGATAGCATCTTCCAGTATTTGAGGGGCTGCCACAAAGAAGAAGTGCTCAACCTATTCTCCAAAGCACCTGAAGGCAGGACAAGAAGCAATGGATGGAAACTAATCAAGGAAAGAAGCAACCTGGAAGTAAGAAGAAATTTCCTAACAGTGAGGACAATTAACCAGTAGAACAGCTTGCCACCAGAAGTTGTGGATGCTCCATCACTGGAGGCTTTTAAGAAGAGACTGGACAGCTACCTGAATGAAATGGTATCTCCTCCTTGAGCAGGGGGTTGGACTAGAAGACCTCTAAGGTCCCTTCCAGCTGTATTCTGAACTGAATTGATCGATTGGCAGTCTATAGCTCCTGTGGCTTCAAAATCAACACTGGGGCTGCTGCCTAGTCACATTTATTCTTTGCTAATTGTGATCAGCATTTGTCACTTATCCTATCAACATGGATTACAATCCTAAAGGACTGTTTTCTCCCCTCCCCCCACCCAGGGATAAAATCCAAATGGAGAAGACAATCCCACGCACAACAATCCACACTATAAACTCTGCCAAATACACACTACAGATAAGACCTACAACACAACTAAGCCCAAAATTTACATTGCTAAGCAAGACAGTTGTTGAGTGAGGTTTGCCCAACTTGCTTGCCACCATTGTTAAGTGAATCACTGCAACTGTTACATTAGCAGGGGTGTCAAACTCACGACATCACATTGCTGTAATATTGACATATTGTGACTTTTCCCCTTCGCTAAACCGGGGATGGGCGTGGCCAGCACATCCGGCCTCGAGTTTGACACTCCTGCATTAGTAACACAGTTGTTAGGTGCAACTGGCTTCCCCATCGATTTTGCTTGTCAGAAAGTAGCAAAAGGGAATCACATTATTATTATTATTATTATTAATAATCACATGACCCTGAGACCATCATAAATAAGAACCAGTTGCCAAGCATCCGAATTTTGATCATGCGACCATGGGGATACTGCAATGGTCATCAAGCAAGGGTGAAATCCAGCAGGTTCTGACAGGTTCTGGAGAACCGGTAGCAGACATTTTGAGCAGTTCAGAGAACCGGCAAATACCACCTCTGGCTGGCCCCAGAGTGGGGTGGGAATGGAGATTTTGCAGTATCCTTTCCCTACTACGCCCACCAAGCCATGTCATGCCCACCAAGCCACGCCCACAGAGCAGGTAGTTAAAAAAAATGGATTTCACCACTGGTGCCATTGTAATTTTGAAAGTCACTAAATGAACTGTTGTAAGACGATGACTACCTATACACAAAAGGAAGTCTATTTTGAAAGTGCTTGAATACACTTGCAAGATACAAACCCAGCTGAGAAAGGGGAGGAATGTAACCCCATAAATTTGCCCCTTTTGTAATGTTATCTAGAATCAATGTTTTCAATGGTTCATGTGCCACATGTAATCAATGCCTTTTATTGTTTGATCACTTGCTCTTTGAAGTATCCAATACACTGAACATATGCATGATTTGTTTCTGTATACTATAAAAAGATTTGATACACACGCACCACATATGCACACTTAATAAGAGCTTTTTGTTGTGCCTGAACTCTTGAGTTATTTGTAATTTCAGGTGAGCCAAGAAGCACCTTTGCAAAGATAAACGTGTCTCTTTCAAATCCAGGGATGAATTTCTTATCAGCTCCCCGCCAAAACTCGGGGTGCCTGAGTTTCTAGGCAACAGATGGAGGGGGATTAGCATGTAAAAAACATATCCTTGCCAGAAATAATTGAAATGTTACACAGGAGATGGGGAAGTATTCAAAGAGAAAGTGCAATATGGTATATGAAATAGGTATCATATACTGTAGCTGTCTTTTCAATATCTTATTGTAACATAAGCATATGTTAACCCAATTCAGATCAGAGCATTGCCTGTAAGCAAGCAGACCCTTAATCCCCAGAAGTCCCTCTTCATTTTAAGTAAATTATTGCATTAATGAGGTGAGAAAGATTGCCAGTGGACTTTTAAAAGTAAAAAAAATACTATTCCCCTCCATGTTACAGAGGAGAGAGAATCACTTTTAAAACAAGGAAGTTGGATGATATATGAGATGGGAACGGTGTGCTTGTAACCACAAGTAAACTGACATTGGAAGGATGGTCCGGGCTTTATATATGTGGCAATTTTCCCTATCGCTATACAAATGAATGGTCCCTGTCTGGCTGCTGGTTCTTCGTGACATGTAAGCTAATTGGTTACATTATTCTTGCATTTATAACAGACATTACTTTAAACCAAGAAATTGGTCTGCCTGGAGCCTTAAGTGGTTTTTCCCAAGTTTTTTTGTCAAATAAAGTCTGGCAGGGAATCTGTGTTATGGAGGGCATTAAACATAGTTCTTGACTTACGACCGGTCACTTAGCAATGTCCAAAATTATAACGGATCCCTCAAACTGTACTTATGACCCATATTCAAAGTTCCAACAGCTGCTCCCTCCTCCATGAAATGTGATTTCATTTTGGATACTTAGCACACGTTTATAGCTTGCTTGCAATATCTGCAGTCTTACTATTGCAATTTATGGATTTTGCTGGAAACCAGCATTTATTTTCGATTTCTGCCCAAAAAAAAAAAAATGGCATTGCAGACCATAGATTTCCTTAATGACTGCAGCATTCTCTTTAACGACCACCATAAAATATGTCATAAAATAGAGTCATTCATGTGGGTCCCTTGACATCAGACAGAAATTCCAGGATCTATTATGGTCATAAGTTGAAGATTAGTTGTAATTGATTATTTTCCCTCCCTCTACCGCAGAAAGCCAATCAAAATATATTGTTTGGTGATGAATGACAACAGTTTCACTACATCAGTAAGAAATAGAAAAATGTACTGTTATACCAAGATATGTGAATAAATTTAAATAGCCCTCCTCTTTTGTAGTCAATGAGATGCCCTCTTTTGCCCTATAGGGAAGGTTGCACTGGGAAGTCTCTCATTTGTGTCCTCCAAAGCTGCCTTGAACTGCTTGGGGCAAGCTGAGCAGTTGCCTCACAATCAGGAGGCTGTGAGTTCGATCCCAGGTAAAAGCCGATATTTCTCTCTCTGGGCACAATAAGAATATATCTGCTGTGAATTCCCCATTGGCAACAGGAAGGGCATCTGGCTAGTAAACACTCAGCTCTATTCAGTTCCCCTGACTCCACCCTGATGCAAGGGATTATGGGGTCATTAAAAGACCAAACAAAATCCAGTTTAAACCAGCTACTCACCTTCCAACTCTTCTTTATGTTTTCCTTCAGTTCCTGCGGTCACTCACCATGATTTGGGCCAGTTTTGTACTTTTCTCTGGCCCCCTATCAATTTGGCCCTTTTCTTCCTCCACCAATGGAACATCTGCTTCTTTCCTTGATTTTTGCTAACCAAAGCTTTGTACCCAGGTTATCTCTGCCCAGTTAACCTACAGAGAGGAGAACCCCTATTGAACTGGCATGAACTCTCTTCTGTCATTTGGCTTTTCACAGCGCAAGTCACCTTTCTTTTCCTTCTTCTTAGAGAGACAAAAGGCTTCCCAAGTTGGATTCTTAGCTCTTCAGGCTTCCTCACTGTCTTTTCTTTTCTTGCCTCCCCACAGTGTCTTATTTCACAACTCTTTCCCCTTCCCACCTGCATTTCTGCCTTTTCAACACTCACAGCTCACTGACATCCCAACTTCTAACTCTTTGGAAAAAAAGAGCTCCTCCATTTTGATCCCACTGTATCTAAGCAACTTACTGTGTGGCTCCTCTCCAGTAGTGGGTTTCAATTTAGTTTGCTACTGGTTCGCTTGTGCACCTGTGCAAGCTCATGCCCGCGCGTAACATTTCTGCACATGCGCAGAAGTGTACGGGCAGGTGGGCAGAGCCTCCTGCTGCCACTACCAATTCGTCCAAACCGGGACAGACCGGTAGCAACCCACCACTGCTCCTCTCCCCTTACACACACACACATAAAGGTAAAGGTTCCCCTCGCACATATGTTCTAGTCGTTCCTGACTCTAGGGGGCGATGCTCATCTCCGTTTCAAAGCCAAAGAGCCAGCGCTGTCCGAAGACGTCTCCATGGTCACTCCATGGCATGACTAAACGCCAAAGGCGCACGGAACGCTGTTACCTTCCCACCAAAGGTGGTCCCTATTTTTCTACTTGCAT
>JANHFM010001731.1:185496-198124 GCA_032468115.1 Grayia smithii | reverse complement strand
GCTTCAGGAAAAAAAGCCTCCGAAACAGAGCTTCAGAAAAAAAGCCTGAGACTTTTTTTCTGAAGCTCTCTTTCAGAGGCTTTCAGAGGCAGAAAAAAAAGCAAGGCACAGAGCTCGCAACCAACAAACCTGTTGCTAAAATTCACCTTTGGGAACAGTTGATTGGAGATATTCCGGGAGGCTGATCCAACCGCCAATCAGCTTTTTTCTTATTTTGCTCCCGAAAAGCTAAGGTGCGTCTTATATTCCGGTGCATCTTATACTCCGAAAAATACGGTAAATAGGCAAGAAAACTGTGTGTGGACTTATCCATGTAGTTATCAGAAATCAAGACCAATTCAAAGACACCAAAAAGAATTTTAAAATATTTATGTAAGCTTCTTAATGTTTAGAAAATTGGATGATATATAGATTAGATGGGTAAATAATATTCTATATGTTGTGATTAATTTAACATACAGTTAACTTCTTGTGCAAACACAGTTTTTATGTTTTTCAGAGTGTTTAATTTTGATTTAAGCAACTAAGATGTTTAATTGGGGTGGGGAGTTTGAAGAACAGTCTGGATAACTATTGAAGCTAAAACCTTAGATTACTTAAATTATAGTTTAGCATGATAAGTAGTAATTCACAGTTGACCACGTTTACACAATTTAAAGGCAAGGAACAGGAGGAACTGCTACCAAGTCAGCAGTCAGATTAAATAAATCTGACTTCAGGGCATATCTGTAACCCATTAAACAACTGTGACAAGACCCAATTTAGTTCTTAGGAAGATAAAGGGAGAGTGCACAGAAATGATTGTGTTACCATAATTTTATAGTAAAAGTAGTATAGGCCTGCATGAGCTTTGTTTTCTAATCTGGCCTACTTTAAAGGGCTAATATGTAGTCATAAAACATGGGTAGAGAATATAGATATTCAAATTAATCTCTTAAAATCATAAATTCTGTATAATTTCTATTTCACTATTGTGAAACAAAAGAAGTTGGAATCTGATTTTAAAACCAAGCAAACTGTCTTATGGTAGAAATTTTCGTTCATCTTTTTTCCACCATTTCATAGCAAGTGGAAGTTCTTCATTGTAATCTAGTCTGTGAATTATGCTTTTTTTTCCAAACAGAAGAATTCAGGCTGCTTGTTCAGCCGATTTGTAAATAAAGTGTAATTAGAATGGCATAGAGATTAGTGAGCTGATATTAGCTTAGTTTTAAACCCTGGCTTGACAATGAAGCTGAGCAGATACCTCACTGAATCAGTAACCCCCTCCATCTCCCAGAGTTGTTATGAGATTAAAGTTATTTATCTAAGCTCCTTGAAAGACAGGTACATAATAAATAGGCCCGAAAGAATGTAAGTATATACCTTTTATTCTGGAATTGAGAGTTCCAGGTAGGATGGAAATAATTGCAGGTGTCTAATTTCTGAATCTCCTTTTAGTTTTTTAGACTTTCTAAGACCTTCTCAAAATGTTTGTATAGTTCTTTAGGCAGTTGAGATATCTTGAGAACTTAGATTTGTCATTATAAGAGAAGATACTCCTCTACATATATTGAATGTGAATATTGGTTCCATATGAATTTGATATTATTTTTTCTCTGCAGGATGAATTTTTAGATGTCATTTACTGGTTCCGGCAGATCATTGCTGTTATTTTGGGAGTGATCTGGGGAATTGTTCCACTGAAGGGATTTGTGGGTATAGCAATGTAAGTTCCCCCCCCCCATGTATTTAAAGACAATCATTGATGAAGTTGAAATGGTTAAAATGAGAGATATATTTGAAATATATGGGTTTTGTATTATACATTTATTTGAGCTTGCAAAGTTTCTCAGAGCAGTTTGTAGGAAAGAAACAGAAAGCTTCTTAAATTTAGTCAGAGGGAACATGCACTAGAGCACCAGAAAGGTTTTTACAGGAAAAAATGGCTGAAGTGCATGAAATAAAGAAAACATTGAAAATGTGTCCATCTGCCTGAAAATATTTGTCTAGAAGCTTAGAATGTGTTATTTATTTCTGAGAACTAAATGTATGGCTATGTTAAAAGATTATATAGATGTTTAACTATGAATATTCAGCTATGACAAAAAATGATAAAGGGAATATCTTAAATACCGTTAGTAATTAAAGTGTCATGTGGCATTTTTGCAGTTGCCTATGTTTTCCTTAAATGATAAGAAAGTGATTTTGTGTAATAGGAAAATGAAATGCCTCCAGTTATTTCTTCTAAATCTATTTATAGACTTATAGATAAATATTTACTTCTGGCTTAACTTGATTTAGGAGGTTATGTTAAGAAGGAATATCATCCAAATTTTTAACAAAGCCAAGATAGTGTGGGTTAGAGGACAGAATTCATAGTTCAGGTTCACCTGAAATTAACACAGAGCAGCAAGAAGGTAATCAAAATCCCTGATTCCACATATGTAGTAGAAAAGCCATTTCTAGGTTCTTTCTGAATTTACTGTCATCTGTTGCTTTTAAAACTTTAAAATAGGATACCTCTTCAGTACTAGTGTCCTTTTTTTTAATGTTACATTGTTAAAGAGTTAATGCATGTGCATTCAGAGTTCTTGTTTGAAGCAGGCTTGTAAAAGACACAATCTACCATTTAAATTCATTTGGGAGAGACTGATAACAATAGTAGAGATAGTCCTTGAGTTATGTCCATAATGGATCCTCTCCATTATAGTTGTAAATTGTGTCAGTCATAAAATGGACCATTTATTTGAGCAATCCAATTTTGCAAACTTTTTCATGGTGGTTGTTTAGCGAACACCATGGATATTAAGTGTACCAGTTGTTTGCTATGGGCTAATTTCGCTGATAAATCAGAAGTAAATGCCAGGGTTTTCCCCCCCCCAAAAAAACAATATATATGTGATTATGTGACTCAGGGAGCCTGCAAACGGCCATAAGTGTGGCCAGTTGCTGAATGCCTGAAATGTGTTCACATGACTGCAGGGAAGCCCATCATAACTCTGAATGATTGCTATATGACTGGTCATAAATCAAGGCCTACCTGTGTTTTAATCTGTACTGGCAGTACAGACTTGTAACATAAGCAAAGTTGTAAATTCTGGTCACGTGATTGCAGAACTTTGCAACCTGTCATAATTGCAAGCCAAGTTGCCAAGCACTTGAAATGCCATCGTGGCTATGGGGGAGGTGGATGGGCAGCAGTTGTAACTTTAAGAACAGATCAACAGCAGCCTTTTTTAAAAGTCCACTGTAACGTTGTACAATTGTTAAATGACTGGTTATAAAAGGAGGACTCTGTGTAGGGGCTGCTGTTAATTTCAGAGAAAACTGAAACAAGAAAGCTTCTTGATACTGTTACATTATAAATTGATTGAAGTTGCCCAGCATCTCTCTTTTTTTTTTTTCCTCTCCTCCAGATTCTGCCTCATAAATGCTGGTGTCCTATACCTCTATTTTAGCAGTTTTCAGCAAATAGATGAAGAGGAATATGGTGGAACATGGGAGCTAACAAAGGAAGGCTTCATGACATCTTTTGCTTTGTTTTTGGTAATTTATGTTACTTGTGTGTAGATTCCCGACATTATATCCACAGTATAAAACAGAACCTCATTATCCCAAGAAACCTCAAAATCTTATAACTAGAGAGAAAAGAAATTGAGATTAAATTTAGAAATGTACATTACATGTGGGTAAAATAATGGATATTCTTTCCCCTACTAAGAATTTAAAAGGCAAATATATAACTTAGAATTCAACATAATATGAGCAAGCTTCCCATTGCAAAATTGCATTGTTTCTTCACTTCAACTCAAAATTACCCCTCAGTTTGCTCACGGGGAACAAAGACCGCACCCCAAAGGCTTCTTTCTTGTGTGAGTGGAGCTGTGTGCATGTTGGCCCACTGCTCACGTGGCCCGGTTCCCCTCTTTCACACACACACCCGGCTGGGCCACCAAGCCACAAAGGTTGGGGATCATTGTTCTAGGGCCTACTTAGAAGATGGGGAATATAGAGAAAGGGGGAATTTGTTCTGCTGCATTGTTGGTGAATTAATCCAAAGTACTTAATGGTAAAACATTTCATTATCTCTGCTACCGGTAATTTGTACTGAAAGGTATATGTATCTGTGTGTGTGAGTGCAGTGAAAGCTTTTTATCTGCCTCCTTTTTCAGTAAATATATTTGCCAACTTTTGACCATGTATTTTCCCTAATATTTTTATGTGCAAGCTATAGCATTTAATAGAAAATATTATAAATGCCACTATTAATCTTCAGTATAAAGTAATATAGAGAAAGAATAGCTTTGGCAATGATTCTGTTTAGGGTATAAATTGTTCTGTTTAGTTGTGGTTAGAAGATGACACTTCTTGTTCAAACTTATACAATTAGTTTATATTAGTTTATATTATCTCAAAGCTTCTGATTGGGTTACAGAATTTTGATTATAGGTGTTTACTCTTATACATAAAGTATCCAGTACTGTATCTTTGGTTGTTTCCAAGTTCTCATACATAAATATAAAAAAATGATAGAAGAGCAGTTTTCAAAAGGGGTGCAAAAATATTTTGAATTTGTAATACTTACGGTATATCCATTCCACTCTTATGACTGTTCTAATCTTAACAAAGTGTTTTAACCCCATATGAATCATTCCAATAGCTAATAGGTCAGAATGCTAATACGATCATTTTGAAGTCATAATATTGAAGAAAGTTTAAAAGAGCATAATAACATTTCTGCTAGGCCAAGACATGTAACAGAATCAGAAAATTTTTACCTTGAGACAATTTTTATTTGTCTCTCCTGCTAGCACTAAAAAGCAATGATACTAGTCGAAAGTTTCTTTATGATTATTGTAGTAATGTTAATAATGCAACCTTATTCAGAAGGAAGAAAGCAAAATACATTTATACTTATAATTTAGTAAAGTTTAAATCTTTTTCTTATTCTTATCTGTGCTTCATTTCAGGTTGTTTGGATAATCTTCTACACTGCCATCCATTATGATTGACAAACTCAGCCAAATTAATTGTCTTAACTGAAGAACACTTTAAGAACCCCTTTGGCCTATGGAGAGGTAGAATAAGCCAGTTTTTGCATCCATGGTCCAAGGAGATGCAACATGTCATGTGGATTCTAAGAAGAAAAGTTTGATCAGTCTTATTTTAAAAAGCTGTTGCTTTTCCAGAACTTTTTTTAAAAAGCCATTACAATGCTTTGCAGACAGCACAAGACTTTTCAACCTTTCAGCCTTCTTGGTGACTTTAACCAGTATGGCGATGACAAATCTTTATATCCTAAAAGAGTGATTCTGTTAATTAACTTGCGTCGATTATCTTGTTCTCTTTGAGATCTATTCAGATTGTGACTTGTCTTCCATTTGTAAGACATACTAAAATGGTAGCCATCATGAAACATATGGCAGGAGGAGAACTCTGCTGAATGTATTGTAGAACATAGATTTTGATGGTTCTCAGCTTCTTTTGAGGAAATTAAAGCTCTGATCTGATTGTATTAAGTACTAATGTCTTTAAATGGTTCATCCAGGGTTTTAAAATTTTGGTCGCTTAACAATGTAATAAGCATAATCTTCAGATGGTTTCCGAATATTTTGAAATTTTAACTATTTACTGAGAAGTGTGAGGCTTTCCTAGCTTCATTAGGGAACTTTCCAAAACAATTGCAGTGATTTAGAAACATCTTAATGTATTGGTTAGTTAACCAATTCAGTTTCCAGAACCTACCTCAGAGTCCAGTGATCTAAATGCACAAAATAGCAGATGCTTCAGAATTCAATTACTTTGGGATTGTTATAGGTTTTTGAAGCTGAAACATAATACAGAATAATACAGAATAATTAAGGCAGCTAATGTCTTGTACATAGAACTAATTTCAGATAGGAGTAGACTGAAATTCAGTGTTGATCTTTTATGATTATTGAAAGAGTCAGAATGAAAAATTCTGTTAACTGAACTATTAACTAATTAGGCTACTTATGAGCTTTAATTGTACTGTCTCAATTGTTTTAAGATTTAAACTCCTTGTCTATCTAAGTATTTAATAATTTCAAGAAGAAGCTATTTCCTATCTTAAGTTAATGTAAGTAAGTAGTAAGTAGACAGAAAATGGAATCGTTCATTAAGACTGCCTTACAATGAGAAGCTGTTTTGAGTCCTAATATGCTGTGGATAAATTTCCAGTTCTTTGTACTCCTCTTTTAAACTCTTAACTGTGCATACTTTTTTTTTCACAAGCTTTCCAACATTATCAGGTCTGCCTTCTTTCAGTTCAGTTTTAACATCAGGAAAGAATTTAGCCACAGGAAATGAAAGACAAAACTACTAAAGATTGGAGAGCCTTAGCAGAGGTTTCTCTTGCAGTTCTTCATTGCCAACTTAAGTATTCTCTCCTTCAGTTTGAGGAGATACTTAGACATTTTGGTATTTGCTAACTTTAAGCTGCATTTCTCAATCAGCAGGGTTTTTTTTTTCAAAGCTTGAGTCATCTACCAAATAAGTAAATCATTTTATACATGGAAGATCACTAATAAAGATCACTTTAAAAAACTGGTGTGAGGCTTTTTTATTGGTATTGCCATTTTTAAAATTTCAGGAAGTATTTTGTAACTGCTTTGGCACTTAAAGTAGATGGATACTTGCTTTTAAAAAACAAGATGGCATGGTAGCTTTTTGTTAAAAGATCTGACCATAAATATAAGTTATAGTATCGGAGGATAATCTTGGTCTGCCTTTTACTTTGGAGGTAGTGGGAGGGAAAACTCTTGCCTTCATTTGTGGAAAAACTATTTTACTGAATTTAAGATCTAAGTTACATAAGAGATTCTCTTGGAATTGCATAAAACTGTTGGGGTTGGGGGAGAGTTAGAACTGGAGAAGATTGAATCTTTGAAAATATCTCCACCTTCCTCAGCAAACATTAGCAAACATGCTATGTGATTGTTAACTGTTCCTGCACTAACTTCCATCATGTTGATGTCTCACATTACAGCTGCAGTGATTTACTATCATAACTCCAGGTTCAATTCTGGTCATAAGTCATAGGCTACCTGTATGGAGCTAATGGCCCCCTGCTGTACACAGTACATACCCATAAATAACAAGCTAATCTGAAGAATGATGAGTCCAAGTATCTCCTTCACGTAATCCCAGTCTTTGCTTAATATCACTCCTGAACAGCATCCAGAATCCTTTGTTATGGCCTCCCCAGCAGTTCCCTCTCAATGACGATCACCTTCAGTTCTGCACTATGAAATTCTTGTGCCATTTCCCAAATCCTGTTACAATGCCAACAGTTATTGCTCTTTCACATCTCACCCACATAGTATATGGATTCTGTAGAATAAATGGAAGCAAAGAAGGTATTCATTGCAGAATAGACTAAATCTCTTGTGAGCTGTTAAGGGTCAACAGGAGAGCAGCTTGGAGCCAACTGAGAAGTCCAGTGTAGCTGCTTACCAAAGCAATGTCTGGCCTAGATTTCAGGTCAACAATGTGGCCTATGCTGAGCTTGTTCTCCACAAAGCAACCTATAGTTCCCAAAGAAGTCTTTCTGCCTGCCTGGATTTCTCTTCATTACAATGAAAGCATCTTCTCCACAGCAAATTCCAAGATTGAGATCCCAAACTGTAGACATGACTGAGTTTACATTTTAAACACATTTTTGGATTTTTTTTTCAGGCTGGCAAGATTTTATTGTATTCATCAGATGATTTTCTGCCTCCATAAAAGATGATGTAAATTTGATTTTTAAAACTTTTATGTCTCTGAAATTAATTTGAAGGGGAATTTAAATGTAATACACATGGATCTGATGGATGACTCATTCCCCAAAGATGATAAGATGTATCAGGAAATTGATCTGAATATTTTTGTTTTAAATAAAAAGGCTCTGCTAAGATTTAGGACACTTAGAAGTGACAAAAAAGATGAATTTTATATATTCAAAAGAAATCTGTTAAACTTGTGAACGATTTTCATTTTGAAACAGATGAACAGCAAACTACCTCTTAAGACTTTTTCTGAATAGGTTAAAGTATGGTTTTTAAAAATGAGGAAAGTTTTGTAAGATTGGCTTCTTCAACCAGTGTTAAAAGAAGAAAATAATTATATCTGGTTGCTTTTACTGAACTTTTCTGACAAAGATCGATTAGTGTAGCATTTGGATCTTGTTTAATTACGGGAAGTGATGAGCTATGGGTAGAAGATAAATTGTGCTTTATTTAGAGATGGTGACAGCCATTAAAATTCTTTTATCTGCTGGAATGAAGGGGGAAAAAATTACCTTTTTTCCAATCCGATCCAACAGACCGGGCGGGCGGGCAGGCTGCAGATCCCATCAGCCAAAGTGTGTCGGCTGGCGGGAACCAGAAGATGCTTCACGATGGTGGTGATATTTTCCATCTCCGCCACCCCGCTTTTCCTCCTTCAAGAGAGACAGCGGAGCTTAAAGACGGGCCCAGAGAGCAGGAGCGAGCGGCCAAGCCAATCCCGCCTCTCAAGCTCCGCCCCTCCCGCACGCCTCCGCTTCCTCCCCAGACACTCGGCTCCCCTCTTGGCGAGCTGGGTCGGCCTCCACCGGCAGTCATTTCCGGAGCAGGAGCCTGGGCTGAACCGGCCAACCAGCGCGCCTGCCTGGCTAAGGAGGCGCAAGCAGGATGGCGGCGGCGGCGGCGGCGGCCCCGGCTGCAGGGGCCGCCGAGAAGGAGGCGAGTCAGGAGAGCAGCCTGGGCGCCTATTCGCCCGTGGATTATATGAGCATCACCAGCTTCCCCCGCTTGCCCGAGGAGGAGACGGGCAGCGCCATCGCCCCCGAGAGCTGCCTGCGCTCCAGGAAAGAGGAGGATGCCTTCCTGGCAGAGCAGGACACCGGTGAGCGCGGAAGCTAGCCCGCTTGCTCGCCGGGCCTCTCCATCCGAACAGCCGCCAGCGGGACCTTCACGACCATCTCTCCATCCTCCCCCTTCCCTTCGCCTCCGCGGCCTCCATCCCATCCCCATCGGACCGGCTCCTCCGGGACTGGCTCCCGTCCTGCCCTTCGTCCGCTTCCCCGCATCTCTCCTTGGGCGGGTGGGCGGGCGGGGCTTCTGCGTCATCCCTTCCTTCTCCCCCCAACCCCAGAAGCGTTTGGCAGCGGTGCAGCCGTCCCGCATCCTTCGCCTACCCTACTTCTGCCCTTCCCGCTTCTCCTGCCTGCCCCTCTCCTAACGTCCTTGCCGGGAATCTCCAGACCTCCATCTCCCCTGCTCTGCACCATCTTTTTTTCCCTTTGCCCACCCCACCTCCTTCCACTGGTGCCGGGTGAGGCTATGGGAGTGCTGGGCTGCATGGCGAGGCTGTGGAGGCTCCTGGGCTGTCTCTTTCCATTGTCTTGTTTCCATCCCATTTCCATTCCTCTCTTTCATCCCTTCCTTCCTTCCTTCCTTCCTTCCTTCCTTCCTTCCTTCCTTCCTTCCTTCCTTCCTACCAGCTCTACTGTCGGGGCAATAATGTAAGTTATTGTATTGCCTCCATCCCATTATATCTTTCTGATCACACTATAGTCTCTTGCTCTCCAAAGAATGCTTACTGATGCTAATGCAACCTTTCCTAATATCTGTGTTGTGTAGATGCATTGGACTGCAACTCCCAGAATCCCCAGCCAGCCATCTCCCACTCTTTTGTCAACTTTTTATCTTCCCTGAAAATGTCTCAGGTTGATTAAGAACCCAGGACTTGGTGTGGTTTTTTTAACTGTTTCTCTCAGTTCTTCGTACTTGAGAATAACTTTGTGAAGTGTCCCTGAATTTGATCTTCAGAATGTTATTTACTATTCTAGGGTCTTCCAATCAATCTAAAAGAGTGAGAGAAAAAACAGTAGTATTCTGAAAATTACCCAGGGTAAAGTTTGCTATTGCTTCAGTAGATATTTTCAATACTTAGGAGCATGGGACCTGTAGCAGCTGAGATATAACCAAGATCTTATTCTCAGATTTATTACATATTACAACACATAGGGTCAATAGTTAGAATAGAGCTTCCAGTTAGTTTTCCTACCACAGCAATTCTTAAAGCAATTATCTCTAGCCTGATGCCTTTCAGAATAGCTAGACTACAACTCTCACAATCCCCATCCTGCATAACTAATGCTTACTAAGAAGAGGGAGTAGTCTGGAAAAGGTTATCTTAAAGTTCTCTGGTCTCGTAAATATAGTTTTCTGAGTCACCCAATCAAGCTGATTGACATTAGGTTAAGATGACAAAAGAGCATCTCTTCATGCCTTGTGTAGGTAAAGTTCAAATCTTCTATGAGAATAAAACAAAGATAAATAGTACAGTGTAAAGTACTTGTCATCCTGAACAATTGTTCAATCAGTAGTCAGTTATTTTAATGGATTATTATGAACTAGCTGAGTGTTTCTCAACCTTGGCCACTGGAAGATGTGTGGACTTCAACTCCCAGAATTCCCCAGCCAGCAGAGCTCTGGTCCACACATCTTCCAGTGGCCAAGGTTGAGAAACACTGAGCTAGATGGATTTTGAAGTCACCCTGTAATTGGAAATGTTGTCTTCTCTAGCTTCCCAGCTCTGGAAAGACTTAAATGTGGAGTTCTTGGTGTTCTGTGAGCGACAGGCTAGGTAACATCCTTATCTAACCAAGAAATGAAATGCGTGCAGAAAAACAATCATGCTCAAAACAACAAGGACCCAATAGTTCAATCCTGAGTTTCTTTATACAGTTGGGAGCAGAGTTTGCATGTTTATTCTAGCCTCCCTCCCCGCCCCCCAGCTTGTATTTCATCTTCCCCTTAAATCCCTGCAAGTTCAGTAGACTAACCCTCTTTAGTCACATTAGGGAATTCACAAATCTAAACCAATGAAAAAAAACCATTATTTATGTCTAAAGCTCTATGTTCACAAAATGAAATGCTTCTAGTACAAATTGCATTAAAGGGTATCTTTTCTCTCTCTCAAAGTTCTTTCATGTTAAAAATGAACTAGTAAAAACCACATCTAGACCAAAATACGCCTCATTTTCCATAAATACTAATTCCTTGTGAAAATAGTCTGGTTTTCTATTGGTTTATTTTAGGGAAGATTAAGAAATGTAACTAAAATGTTCAGGATATGTATTCTGCAGTTAATATATAGCTGAGGCCAGGACTTAAAACATATTTTAAAGCAAAGAAGGAAAATGAACTCAACATCAACAAAGGATACCAGCCATGCACACATTCATTTCAGAATAATAACTTTTAAATACTTTTTTTAAATATACAACTTCATTTCAGTCTGCATTGTTCAAAGATTTTTTTTTTAAAAAAACATGCTTCCATCCTTCCTGTCCTGTATTTCAATCTATGCAGAAAGAAAGTCATTATGCTTCCCTGCACCCCCATGGACCTTCTATGAAGTGGACAATGAAACCTCATAATTTTCCACAGGACAAGATTTGTGGTCCAAGGACAATTTCTGAAATTCACTGTGCAAAATCCTTGTGTCTCACTTTATTATAGAGGCTAGGAAAGAAGAAGGCTGAGTCACCCATACTTCCTTCGGTCTGCTTTGAAATATTTAGGATGTTTGGCAAATAATAGCTAAGGTTCCAGTCCCTCAGACAAAGCAAAGAAAATTTATTAAGCAAGTAGTTTTGAGTTGCTGGAGGTAAGTGAGAATATAGATCTAATCCATCCAAATAGGATTGATTCAAATCCCCATTGGGCTATGAAACAAATCTCTTATCAAGATGAAATTGCTGAAAACTGTCATGTTATTTTTGGAGGAAAATAATACCAAGATGTGACTCCCCCCCCCCTATTTTACTACCATTCCTTACTTTTTCCTACTTTTCATTTGTCATTGCCATTGTCATTTTAAATAAAATATGTGTGTATATATGTGTGATTACCTTGCTTTTATCTTTATAATGCCATCTCAGACTTCTGAAGTTTGAGAATGTATTTCAATATTGATATAATTAGGCATTTGCTTATTTCCCTTTAAATAATAAGGATTTTGTTGATTTGAAGGTTAAAATATTCTACATTTGGAGTTTAATGGCCTATTAGTATATAAAATGTTTGGCATGTTTCATGGTGTGTTTTCTCCATCCTCCACAGCTGGTCCAGCACACTACTGTTTGAGACAGAATAGCAAATGTTCTCTCCTTCCTAAGATAAAATTTAAGGAAACCTTTAATGTTATATCATAGGTTAACCATGTATACTATGTTGCACTATACAGAGTTGTTTAAATTTCCCCATAAGGCAAAATATAGTTGCACAAAACCTAAGTGTTTGCTATGTATAAAATATAATGCTACATTGTGTAGGTTTACTTAATATTTTCATATCTCATAATTTCCCCTAATTCACACTTTTGTAGATAGATTGATCCTCTCTATACTGGGAAAACACAGGAAGAACAGTCGGGATACTACATTTGCCAGTTACCAGTCCCCCCTCTCCATTTTAATATTTACATTCTTAACAGATTTAACAGATTAACAGAGTTGAAAGGGACCTTATAGGTCATCTAGTCCAAACCCACACACACACACCCGCCGCTCAAGCAGGAGACCCTACACCATTTCTGCCAAATGAAAGTCCAGTCTCTTCTTGAAAGTCTCAAGTGATGAAGCTCCCACAAC
>JANHFM010001731.1:167916-180536 GCA_032468115.1 Grayia smithii | reverse complement strand
AAAGAAAGAAAGAAAGAAAGAAAGAAAGAAAGAAAGAAAGAAAGAAAGAAAGAAAGAAAGAAAAAGAAAGAAAGAAGAGACTAATTTCTAGAGGTTAGGCACGCCGGGAAACCTGACAGGAAGGTATCACTGAGCACATGAAGTTTTTTGTCATACTGCATTCTGAACTCCGAATTTCTGTAGAGCCAGGAAGAACTAAAACAACTTGGTATGTATCCAAATGTCTCTTGTTCTTAACCCGGTCTCAAAGGTGGGAGTCAAGCTTACCCGTGGAAGAAACCCAAGACACTGACCTACATTTCACAGCGTTTGTTGCTTCATTTCGCACTTGGTGTGCCTTCCTACTAGCTGTGCTATATTTAGCATCCACTTTACTCAAACCCCCCCCCCCCCAAAGAGGAGTCTCTCAGACAAGCTAATTAAAAGGAGGAAGCAGGACATCAACACACTTGCCATCTCAGCAACAGGGCCTGGATTGCTTAATGGGAAAGAATCAGCTTGTTGGATTTAACAGTTCGATTTACTTTCCGGGTTGACTTTAAAGTTCATCCCTGCTTTCGACTTTTGATTTTCCCTCCTGAGCCAACATGACTTTGGAACTTTTGAGTATGAGTTATGAAAACTATTTATTGAGACCATGAACACTTAGAGTAGATGTGATATTGTTTGAGTTTTAAAACATTTATCTCTTGAAGGGTTTGGGAAAGTAATCTAGAATTAAAATATTGTCCCTGGGAGAAACTCAACTCCTTATTACTGGAAATAGAATAGAATATAATAGAATTTTTTAATTGGCCAAGTGTAATTAGAAACACAAGGAATTTGCCTTTGGTGCATATGCTCCCAGTGTACTTAATGATAGTCCTAGGGTACAAATAAGCAATCAGGAAACAATATCAATATAAATCGTAAGGATACAAGCAACAAAGTTACAGTCTTGCAGTCATAAGTGGGAGGAGATGGGTGATAGGAATGATGAGAAGACATAGTAATAGTAATGCAGCCTTTGTAAATAGTTTATATGAAGAAATAACTATAACTCTGCAAGCAATAGTTCAATGAAAGCTAAATTAGGATTTGCATTACTGAGATCATGTAGTGAAGCTGCTGATTTGAGGCTGCTGAATTTAGTAAGATTCTTATTAATGAATTTATGAAAGATGTGCCTGAATTCTGCTAATAGAACTCCCTTCCCTTCCTTGTTATAGTTAGGGACGATCTATATACCAGTAAGTTTTGGATTAGCACAGCTACATGGTCTTCCAAATTTAGACTGAATTTATGCTGCTGTGTCCTATGTTTTTCTCTCTCTCCTCTGCTTTTGCTTTTTTGTTTTTGTTTTATTGATTAGTATCTTATTTTGGGATTTTTTAATAATGAAAAGTGGGGGATAAATGGATGCATCAATAAAATGCATATTCGCAAGTTACTATTTTTGCTAGTAGTGTTCCATGTTGTGAATTAATCTTTAACAAGGTGTATTATAATGGACTTTTAAAACAAGGAGATCTCTTGCATATGGGAGCCTTACTCTCTTTGTGCTAGTTTCTTATTATAGAGTACACCAGGTAACATGGCTAATTCTAATAAAATATGTATGTGTTTCCCTTGCATTATAATTTTCCTGACATTTCATGGCATTAAATATTTTTTTTCTGTGTCTTTGCTAAATTAAACAGATCTGTATTTGGCTAGTGCCTGAGACATCACCATAAAAACCCACTTCCTCTGACATTAATTCCATGATTAATGAAAGTTATACCGGTAAATGTTCTGACATCCAGAATGAGGTCTTTTTATAAGAGATTTCTCCATAGATATTATAACAGAAGAATAAGATGCCAATAAGTGTGAAGATATTTTTATAAAAGATCTTAACACCAATATATACCGTAAATTTGGGCTAGTATCTGGGTTGCAAAATTTTGGACCACTTCTAGGTAGAATATCTGCAAAGCATTAGATGTTTCTCTATGTCTTTGCTGACATATAATGGTCATCTAGATACTCACTG
This sequence comes from Grayia smithii, assembly GCA_032468115.1. Classification (NCBI taxonomy): domain Eukaryota; kingdom Metazoa; phylum Chordata; class Lepidosauria; order Squamata; family Grayiidae; genus Grayia; species Grayia smithii. The sequence goes on along the minus strand of JANHFM010001731.1, from coordinate 178,522 downwards.
TAGCCCCAAATATGCTCAAATTAAAATAGGGCTCTTATTCTGGACAGAATATATCCATATGATTGCTAAGAGTTGACAAGGATTTTATGGCACCTAAATCAGCAAGTTAGAGACATTAGCTGACTACTGTACACTTGAAACTATGCAATTGCTATGTAACTTGTCATTACCTTTCTATAACCCACAATTAACAAGTATGTACTGATGATTGACTGGATAAGTCTATGGCTGAGGATTGTGGGGGTCTTTCCAATGATTCAGTCAGTTGCATTTGTAGCTATTGTCTCACCATGTGGTTTCTCACAGATATTCCACCAGGGTGCTGTAGTCACGGATGCTGCTCGATGCACTGCCCTAGGGATTGAGGTACTGAACAAGCAAGGATCCTCAGTGGATGCAGCCATTGCCTCAGCCTTATGCTCAGGAATTATCAACCCTCACACAGCTGGCATTGGCGGGTAGGTGCCCAGCAGGATCTTTTTTATCGATTTGCTGTCATTTTACCAAGAGAAACATTCATCTAAAAAAAAAAAACCCCAGGTTTCATTTTCATTTGGGAGTGAATTTCTGCGACCAATGGAAGAGTATGCTTTTCTAACAACTGATGTGAATATAATTCCTGTGTATTCCCACATGAAATATATTGTTCAGAAGTAGTGAAAATCTTGTGAAATACACACTTTCTGAATAGCACTCTTATATTTTAATGTCTTTTGCTCAAAGAGAAGACTTTGAAAGGCTCTGAAAACTTGAGTATAGAATGGTTTTTGCTGCAAGACATTGTGGAGAAATCTTATATCTCCAAAATGTTCTCTGCTGGATTTTTTTCAAGTTAAACAATATAGAGACTTATCTAGAGAAGTCATCTAATGAGTTTGGTCTAATTTGGGTAGATTTGTGGTTAATTTTTTTTTCCATGAAGCCATCTTCTGACTAGAGATGAACCAGAATTGCACAACCAGCCCCTCAAATTTTAGATGGTCATTGCTCCAATGTCTTAGTATAGCTCAGGATGCCTTTGTAATCCTAACTGCTCTTGTGATTGTTGCCATTGTGTCAGGGATGTCCATAAGGTATGGTAAAATTAAGATAGTGACCACAATGGTGTGTTTGAAGCTCTGTTTTTGTCTGCAACACATATTGCCTATAGCTGTTGCTTCCTATCAATAATCAGACTGTTTGTTTTAGGTAGATATTATACAAGAGAGATTTCAAGATCCCAATGGCTAGAAACCAGGAAGCTCTAAGGCATATAATTACATGAATTATGTAACCTGATAATGACCCATCAGCTGGGATTTGAGAGAACTTTTGTTTAAACTGGAAAATCCAGTTTGCTATCCACCACGCTTAATTAGAGACTAGAGAAATAAAAATAATCCACAAAGATAAAGCCAATTTAAACTTCCTCTTCATACAGACTGGACTAATAACTTAGAATTGCTCTATTTTAAGTGGTGTATCATGTGAATAGTGTCCATGGTTTAAGAAGAGAAACATATATTAGCCCTATTTCTATTTTACCCTAACAACTCACCTGTATAATAATAACCTGAAGAGCAGGAGTCACTTAAAGCAAACACATCAACACAGTATTCAAAAAAGTTATTTTCACATTGCATTTGTTATCCTTAAGAATTCTATTATTCTTTCTTATTAATGTCCTGTACATTTTAAAATCCATTTTGCAGCAGAGGTAAGTGCTTTCAATTTAATCTATTCAGAATAGAGTTGCATAACTCTGATATAGAAGAAATAAAAAGCTAGTATACAACTGATTGTCCTATTATACATCTATCCAGAATTGCTTATTCTAATATTCTTTCTTGAGTGTTTAAGCACTGCCAGTCCTAATTTGGTAAAATGAAACAGCTGCTTTGAGCATCAAACTAAGACAGATGTCAAACTGCGGCCAAGCGCCATTCACTGCTGCTCTCCCCACCCCACCCACTATCTCGGCTGTCTTTTCATTGTGTTCAGAATGCCCATGTATCATTATGAAAGGATCCTCAGTTCAGCACATTGCAAGATGTCTGTGGTGCATGTCTGCAGCCACTGCAGCGGTTTCACAATGCATTATTTTGAGAACTCCTTCAGAATGACATTGATAAGTAGAAAAATGAATGGCACTGTCATTATTTCCAAGAAAAGGATGTACATGAGGGTACCACCAGTCTTGGGTTGCTACTTAAACTACAAAGGGTAGATTCTTTGTACTGGAGCCCAGCTGAGAAAAAGTCATTCTGGAGGTGACAAAGTATTCTAATGTAAGTTTTACTGATTTGTGATTCCACTGTTGCAGTGGAGGGGTAATGCTGGTTCATGATATCAAGAAGAATGAAAGCCAGGTGGTTGATTTCCGAGAAACTGCCCCCTTCAACATCCAAGAAGACGGATTTAGCAAGTTTTTGGAAACAAAGGTGGGTCATTATCTTTATTATTTAGGTGATGAATAGGAGTTGGTTGGTAAAGGTCTCCATTCATCTCTTGTCATTTTCTTTTTTCCGTCACAGAATTAGTAAAAGTGCTATAAATAAAGCTTTATCTTCCTACTCTGATAGAGAGGCTCTTGATTTTGCTGGTATTTTTAACAACATTCACCCTTTTCATGGGCCTCACTCCTATTTAAAGAATTTGCCTCTTCTCTGTACCTTATCTTCTTGCTTCTTAATTGAATGTTTCAAAGTTTAATTTTATTTACTCATGTCAACAGTCTGTAAAACTATTCTGAATTATTGTTCAATGGATGGCTGTAATTAAGTAAATTTAAAGAATAAATAGGGTTTTTTTAAAAAAAATGGATTTAAAAGTTAGATTCCATTTAAACACTGTTTTTAAAATTCCTGATTCTTTCCTTACATTCTTCCTTTTCTTTTTTATCCAGCCGGGTCTCTTGGTGGGTGTTCCAGGAATGATCAAAGGACTCTATGAAGCACATAAGTCTTATGGGAGGTAAAGAACATTTGTCATGTGGATGCACTCCATTGTTCAGTACCAACTGGAAGATGAACAATATGCCATGTGCAAGGGTTATTTCCTCTTATAAATGGAAGCAGTCAGATCCACATCTCCTGTGCAATTTTTAATGTGTATCTATCAAGAGCTAATACTATGCAAAAATAAAATGTGAATGGGACAGACATGTTTGCTGTGCTAAAGTGCACAAAAAAATGAGATCATATCTCTGAAAAACCTGTAATCTAACAGCCAAAATTTTTCATATTTGAAAACCAGTCAGTTTTCAAATACCAAAGAGGTACATAATGGGACGTCTCCAAGAGTTTGTGTGGCCTTCAGATCCTATGATGTAGTTTTCAGATCTCCTCTAAAAGTTGCTAGGAAATTTCATTTAATGTAATAGATCTTTATTAAATTTGTAGGGAGGACATATATTAATTCTCTTTCAATAGCCTAATTACATTTAATCTATTTTTTTACATTCTGAACTATTTTTGGAAGTGTAGCTCTTGGCAGAGGTCCTAGAAGTTGTGATTTTCTGTCAGATGTCTTCTCCTAATTTCCTTCCCTTCCTATTACCACATTGTTTCAATTCTACTTTGACTTTACACTCATGTCACTTTTGCTTTTCTTCTTTCTGTTTATTTCCCTTGAAAATGCAAAGCTTGGACAATATGTTCAAGGAATAATTTTATTAACTATATTGAACAAATTTAAATTTAATCAACTCAATTTTAATTCTTGTCCTGGCTATTTCTGGCCTGCAATTAGCTTCCCTTCCTGTTCTTTGTCATTCTTCACCTTCACCTCTTCCTCCTCTTCCAACATTAGTATTAATTGTTTTATTGTAGGCCCAAGCATGAAGGATCAAACATGAACTTGGTCAAAAATTGTGTACTCCGTTGTAATTGCCGTTCTGTGTTTATATTTTGATACCCGTCAATAGTTAGTTGTATATATCATCTTCAGAATGGCAGGACAAACAAATAAACTGGGGTTCTACATAAAATGAAATTGAAAAATTCTGCCTAAAATTATTTGGTAACCTTTTCAGTATGATTTTACATTCCTGATGAGATGAAGACGGTCAAGTCAAGCCATTTCTTCTGTTTTGCCAGGAAGCCATGGGGACAGTTGTTGGGCCTTGTTGCAGATATAGCTCAAGATGGATTCAATGTCACATATGATTTAGGTGAGTGCTTTTTCAGAACAAAAGGTATGATGAGGCTAGACTGTGTGTACAAGAAATGCCACATTTTTTAATGCTGGCCAGTGCAGTAGGTCTGTTTAACAGTTTTCCATTACCATTATTAAGGTTTACTTTCCTCCAATTATATTTTGGATTATGAGAGCTAGCATTGAATAGTGGTTAAACAGTTAGACTAGAGATGGGAGACTCAGATTTTAGTCCTCTTTTAGGCAAGAAGTTTGGTTGGGTGATTTTAGGCCAATCATTCAACAACAACAACTACAACAATAAATATACTATTCCACCAGAGGTGAAATCCAATTTTTTTTACTACCGGTTCTGTGAGCGTGGCTTGGTGGACATGGTGTGGCTTGGTGGGTGTGGCTTGGTGGTATGCCAGGGGAAAGTCTCAAAATTTCTGCTACCGGTTCTCCAGAACCTGTCAGAACCTGCTGGATTTCACCCCTGTATTCCACCCTTCTTTTCTTCTACACTTGTCCACACCATCTTTTCACAGCATCTACTACAAAATGGGGGACAGTTTGATAAAAGTTGAATATTGAGTTAATTGATTCAGAATTGTACAGAGAAATAGATTAATAAATGTTTCCTACTCTACCTTTGTTTCTTCAAATTATTTAGTTGATTCTTCAACAATATCGTTAAGTCAATTCCATGAAATTTAATTCTGAATAGTCACACAGAGGGGGGATTATTAATCTCAGTTCCCATGCCCTATCTCCGCCAAGTAAATGTCATGCAACAGTTTATAAAACACTAGATCTGCTTTCAAATAAGACATCTTTACAATAATATAATTAAAACTCTTAATTTTTCTGCTTCTCACATGTACCTCCATGCACAGATGCATATATATATAAGTTTTGGGATTTAATGTTTATAATATCCCTGTTGTGAATAGCATATATGAAAGACTATATAATAACTAGATTAGAGGACTAAAGGAGTAGCAAATAATTATTTTATTTATTTAATAGAATGTTTAGATTACTTAACAACTCTTCTCAGCTTACAATTAAAAAATAAAAACAAAACAAGAAGAAATAATCAGTGGCCCAAATACAAATATAAAAACTACCCAAAAGGTGCTCAGTCATCACTCTGCTTCAAAGCCAGGGAAAATAGTCAAGTCATAATAACTTCCTCAGAATGAAAGCCATCTGGATTTCTGGAGAATAGCATGACTCTCTCCCTCAAAGAAGCAGATATTGCTCCATGGATCCAACCACAGGTCACTTCCCAGGCAGCCTTGACCAACCTTGACTTGCTTAAGATAATCCTCTAAGATTCTGCTTCAGACATCTCCATTGGACAAAACCACAGCTAGAGTCCTGGGCTATCAAGGATCTGGTAATCTGGTATCAACCCTGAGGGATGGCTATTGGGGCTGCTCTCAAATAGTCCCAATATCACTAGGTATGGCCCACCCTCAAGCTCTCACCTTCCCATCCTCTACCTGTCATGGTCTCAGTGACTCTACCAGCCATTCATTCTCTCCTCAGTTCCTTCCCACTCCTTATTTCTTCTTTCAGGCTGAGACATCCATTCACCACATCCTTTCAAATATCCAAGCCCCTCATTGTAATATCAAAACTCTATCATGAGGGCACACTTGTTTTTAAGCATTCAAAGAGCCCATGAGGACCCTGGATCTTGCAGCAGTTTCCCAAAGCATCTCTATTACGTCACTGTCCTTTCAGAAAAAGATTTTAAAAATTAGCCATGAGCAAAGACTCCAGTTCCTGACTTCATAGGGGAAAAGAGATAGACTCTCATTGTCAGCAGAGAGGTTAACTTTCTAACACCAGCAAGGAACTCAACTCCACAAACACCTCTTCCCAGCCTGGCACCGCCCTCATCACATCAGAAGCCTCCAGATACTTTTCAGGGCACCTCCTGCAGTCATTCTTTCTGGGAAAAAAGCACCCAGGGAAGTCAAATATCTAGACCTGGCACCAAGGGGATGGCAGAGATTCCTTCAGGTTTGTGCCAGCATCTCAGCTGGAGCTACACAACACAAAGCCAGCATCCCCACCACAACCAGCTACAGAAAACACTTTTGGGAGTAGAATAGAAAAATAGAAAAAACTCCTTATTTTTTGAAACCAGAAGTACTTAAACGTGAGAATATTAGGTACAGTATATTCAGTGTAACAGGCTACAAGTGCTTTTAGAAAGATTTTTTCCTCAATTTCTAAGTTGGTTTGGAAAGCTTTAATAACTCAACATTTACTCTTTTGTTATTTCTGTCATTTTTAGCAATGGCTATCAAAGAAATGAAGGAACACTACAATCATTCAGAAAAATTCAGAGAAATCTTCTTTCCTGATGGGCAACCTTTATTGCCAGGAATGTTTGTGAGAAGACCAGATCTGGCAGCTCTTTTAGACTTGATTGGGTCAAGAGGAGTGTCCGCTTTTTATAGTGGAAATGTGACACAAGAAATTATTTCAGAGGTGAATCATTCATTGCTGTTATGTACATTTGTCTGTATGCCTGAATACATGTATGAATGAAGGATATTCTTGTTAGCGGTATTGAGCATTATTTAAGGAAAGGTCTGAAGCAAATAAACTAAACACATAAAATATATAATTGAAGAGAATTCTGAGTCTTATTTAAATTAATCTGGGACAATGAGTTTCAGGCTGTCACTTGGCAAGTTTCTCTAGTATTCTAAAAATTGTGTAATGGTGGAAAAAGCCTGTTTGTCAGCCACTATCAACCCCCTCTTTGCTACAAGGGAATATTTGTTGTATTCTAGAATGCACTCATTAGACAGGCTCAACAAGTTTAGGCAATAATCATTATTAACATGGTAACCTATATAAAATTAGGATTTCTCTTCTTTCTCATTCTCTTCAACTGTTAATAAATTTGTATAGAAACTGTTCCTTCAACATACCAAAATATGCATGTTATAATATGTTTACAAATAAAATGATATTTGGTTGGTCTGGAAGATTCAGATCATTGTTTTGTAGTTGCTTAGCCATTTTAAAAGTTATTTTAAACTAGGGCAATGCACTGGAAGTAATAAACCACTATGATCCTCTCACTAGGTCCTTAAATCTGGAGGTACTTTGTCTGAAGAGGACTTTAGCAACTACACTGTGTTGGTGGAAAATCCAGTTCATACAATATACCAAGGTAAAAAGGGCCCTTCTATAACCTCTGCTGTTATTTCTAACTTCCTTTACATTTTCATTTTTAAAATGAATTTAGGAAGTACAGCTATTTTTTAGAAAAAAACAGAAACCTGGATTGCATTTGTTTGTAAATTAGCAGAGTGCTCACAGAACAGAATAGAAACTAAGCCTCGTACTGTATGTCCATAAAAACTGAAAAGAGAAATGATAAGGTATTCCCAAATCCTAGTTGGGAGACTGTAACAGACTTAGAAGTTGTTTGGCCCTTGACTGAAACCATAATTATTGGTGGCATAGAAATATGCCATTGGCATAAGCTACAGCCTCAGGTTATTATATAGGCATATTACTGAATAATACCATGTCACATTGACAGTAGATAGTCAACTCTTCATAAAGAACACCTTTTATTTCTGAAGGTTAATCAGAAGACAATGCTCTGTTTATCTGAGGTTGGGTAACCATGTCATTCCTTCTGAAGTCACAAGTTGCTTTCAAAACATTTGTTTTAAAGCAGTTTTCTCATAACAGAGGAATTTGAATAACAGTTTGAGAAAAAGCAAGACCAAGCTTGTAATATTTTCTTACATAGGACTCAAACTTGCCAAACACAATGAGATTTTCTTCTGAGTGGATTGTTCTGAACTCCACCGTGAAGCTGCCCTTGATTTCATATTAGTCTAACCCAGTTTTCCTGTGTCTTTCTCCTTCTTTAACTTGAATAGGACATCTTGTTCTGAGTCCACCACCTCCACATACAGGTCCTGCTTTGATCACAGCCCTAAACATCATTGAGGGATTTAATATTACCAGTCAAGTAGGCAGAGAAATTATTCTGCATTGGATAACAGAGGTAAGACCTGCTCAGCCAAATTGCTTGGATTTACAGTTGCTATAAGGCTTTGTTTCTTCTTTGTATTATATATAAAATGATTTACTATACCATGCCATTTACAAGTAAGGTATCATAAATGGGTTGGTGGTTTTTTTGCAAGATAATGTTTCATGAACTTAGAGTGTCTACTCTTGAAAATGGAGTCGTAGTGTTTGTACAGTTTAAAAACTAACTGGTTAAAATTTATTTCAAACACTTTTCCTTATAAATATATCCAATAGAATTACATCAAAATTATAAAAAGGATCTAGAAAATGCATTTCAATATATTTCACTGGCAGAATTATGGCCAGTGGCTTCTAATAACAGGATTTTGGCTTATAAATTTAAAACGAGCTACAGGTTCTTGAACCCTGATTAATTCCCATCTTGAAAATGTTCGTCTATCTTAAAACTAGGATAATAATTCCTGTTAATATAACATTATAACCTACAATAAGTGGATATAAACTACAAATTTTTGAAGAGAAAATTCATGAATTAATATTCTTTACTATCTCCTGATTTATTGGAAGATGAGACAATCCTTTCACACCTATTAGCTAAAAGCACCTCCTTGTGGCAGTTACACTGTAACTGAAATATAACAAGCCCATCTTTTCTATGGCTTAAAAATAAAAAAAAAACTTCTATTTTTTTTCAGCCATCTATGCCTCCATTTTTTAATAGTATATGGCATATAATTTGAAATTTGGCAAGTAAAAAAATCACAGAAAGTTCCTGCAACGATTATTGTCAGTCTCAATTGATTTTCTATACCATGCCTAGAGAATACTTATTTTTATAATGGCCTATGTAACATAAGGGACACAGTGGCGCAGTGGCTCACTGGCTAAGATGCTGAGCTTGTAAATTGAAAGGTCGGCAGTTCAGCGGTTCAAATTCCTAGTGCTGCATAACGGGGTGAACTCCCGTTACTTGTCACAGCATCTGCCAACCTAGCAGTTCAAAAGCATGTAAAAAATGCAAGTAGAAAAATAGTGACCATCTTTGGTGGGAAAGTAACAGTGTTCCGTGTGCCTTTGGCATTTAGTCATGCCGGCCACATGACCACGGAGACGTCTTCAGACAGCACTGGCTCTTTGGCTTTGAAATGGAGATGAGCACTGCCCCCTAGAGTCAGGAACGACTAGCACATATGTGCGAGGGGAACCGTTACCTTTACCTTGCTCCTGCACATAAGTGGCTTCTCTTTGGTGTCCTCTCAACAGTGTAGAAGAAAATACTGATTTAAATGGATTTTTATTTTGATTCAATCAAGCATGTATTGAAAACAGGAGGAAGAGGAGTAAAAAAAAAATAGCAGGGGAGAAGGATCAATAAAGAACCATTGTTAGTTGAAGACACTTTTGAGTGTAGAATCTCCTCCCCTCCCCTCTCCTCTCCTCTCCTTTCCTAATAAACTAAAATCTAATAAACTAACATATAACCTTTATAAACATGGTCAGGGACTCCGAAGCATGTCTCCAGCATATATTCTTTAAAAAATCTATGAGGTCTTTTGTTTTCTCTGAGCTTGGTGGTTTTCTTGCAGACATTTCATTACCAAACTAAGTAACGTCCTCAGTGTTACCTAGCTAAGTAATGAAACAAACTGCAAGAAAACAAACAAGCTTAGAGAGCACCAAGGATCCCCTTGAGCTACAAATATTCTCTTCTAAAGTTTATTCTGTAAGGGCAACAAGCCGTCTCTGAACCTGGGAATATTTTGCAATTAAAAGAGCTGTTCTGCTTTTAACGTGGCGTTTAATCACTGGGATTGGGGAGTGAGGATTAGAAATGGTATTTTATAAATATTTCTTCTTATGGCACCTCTGATGAAGTTTTGCACTCTAGCTTATAAAGTTTCAAGTGCAATGAAAGATGATTAATCTCCATGATACAGTTTTCTAACTGTAAGTTCCCTTGTACAAAATATGAGCTATTGATCTCAAGAGATTTTAATTTAGATTAGCTTCTGGCCACGGCAGTGGAGGGTGGGGGGAGCAAAGTAATAACCCAAGTCTCCTCTTAGAAACCATGTTCTCAATGACTTATCAAGAAGTTTAAAATACCTTCTTGTTGGCATTACTTTTTATCATTATAATTGTTTTAGTCGCTTTATTCAGTGAGCTGATCTTTTGAGATAGTTCAGCTTAGAGCAATATTTCTCAACCTTGGCCATTTTTAAAGATGTGTGGAGTGCAATTCCAAAATTCATAAGTTAACTTAAGGGGAATCTTAAGTTGTTAAGTTGAGAAAAACTGACTTAGACTATTGTATGGCATGGTAGGGTAGGGTAGAGATCAGGGCTGACATCTAAAAATTTTCCCTACCGGTTCTGTGGGCGTGGCTTGGTGGGCATGGCAGGGGAAGGATATTGCAAAATCTCCATTCCCTCCCCACTCCAGGGGA
>JANHFM010001731.1:122436-134929 GCA_032468115.1 Grayia smithii | reverse complement strand
CCAGTGGGGGTCACCACAACATGAGGAACTGTATTAAAGGGTCGTGGCATTAGGAAGGTTGAGAACCACTGCCTTAGATGGAGAAAGCATAGAACAGTCTTAATGAAATGTGTAACTGAATATCCCATGTGTAATGTGGCCTTTCTTATTCAATTTTAGACAAATAATTTGATAATTTTGAGTTGCTGTTGTTTGGTTTCCATCTCCAATTTAAAACTGCTTCTGGTATTTTTATTTCTGCTCTTGGAGCTAGTGACACCCAGAGGGTGTAATACTGGTTTAGATAACAAAATTTTATAACTCATAAAAAGTTATATTCTAAAGAAAAAAAATTGTTTGAAAGCATAATACTTGGGGAAGAAAGATTGTAACACATATTCTGTGCCTGTACATGTACATATTTTTTGTGGTAAAACTTTGACCTTTGTAAACTACTATTGTCTAAAATGTTTGCTAGGCCAAAATTGATCAATATTATTTTACATACATACATATCAGTACATACATACATACATACATACATACATACATATGAAGTTCTGAAAATCAATCTAAATAAAAGAGAGTAGGTGAACCACTAGGTATTTCATTTATCTCAATCTTCTTATTCAGTTCTCTTTTTTAGTGATCATTATATTGGTATAGTATCTATGTTGGAGGCCTTTGTTCCAATAATATTAAAATCTGTTACATGTTCAGCAAATCAGCATTGCTAATAGCATAGAATCATTTTTGCTTTGTTACCAAATATGTACTAGGACATATTGCTTGTGGATGCATTAGTAAGAGCAATAATTTGTAGGCTTCTGAATGCTGATTATCTTTCATTCATTGAAGGGGTGGGGATGATCTCATTATTCTCTTCTTAAAATATGTGACACTTTGTATTATGTCAGGACAGTGGTTTGATACCTTATGAAAAGATAAGGGAATTTGAAGTTAGAGAAAGATTTAAATACTTTCCCCTTTTCTGTTGTTTTACCTAATTAGGGTCTGCCATCTTTAAAAATCTTTAGGCATTTATTTGTTAGTATTATTTGTTAGAAATAATAGATAGGAAGTGGCTTGGAATATGAATTCATATTTCAAAAGTTTTCTTCAATTCTTTAGTCAGTCAACAATACTAGTAGTCCTCGACCTATAACCATTCAGTCAGTGACCATTCCAACTTATGATGGTGCTGAACTAATGGTGGTTACAACCAGTCCTAGAATTCTGACCATCCCAACACCCCTCTGTTAACCTGTATGCTTGGAACCATTTGTAACCTTCCTTATCAACTTCCCCAAATCTCAATGGGGAACTTGACATGGAAGATCACAACTCACTAGTGTAAGTCACCCCTACCCACATACCCCAGCCTTTCTGCACTCACTCTCTGCACCTTTCCACATCTCTCTGAACCTGTACAATGTGTCTCATGTATCTTTCTGAATCCTCTCTGGCCTGCATGGCATCTCATGCACCTTCCTCATACCTTCATTCCTTGCCTCTCATGCACCTTCCCTGTACCTCTTGCACATGCTGTCCCTCCCTTGTACCCTTGCAAACCCTCTCATTCCCTGTCCCACTCAGCAGCAGCCACTTACCTGCCGGCAGGACTGGGACATGCAATTTGCCTCAGCTAACAATCGTGGGATTCAGTTCACGACAACACTTGGGACTGCTTTACTACCGCATCGCTTAACAATGGAAATTCTCGACCAAATTGCTGTCATAAGTCAAGAAGTACCGTGTTTCCCTGAAAATAAGACCCTGTCTTATATTTTTCTGAACCCTGAAATAAGTGCTTGGCCTTATTGCCATGCACTCAGAAGCCCAATTGGGCTTATTATCAGGGGATGCCTTATTTTGGGGGAAACAGGGTACCTGTAACTAATATAATAACTGTAATGTGATACCTTATAAGAAATAGCCTGGAAATCATTTGGTTTATTATTTTTTTTGTTTTTAAATGGGTTTGTGGAAAATTAATTGTTTCCTTTTCTTAGTAATAAAGGTCTGTTCTAATACAAGAAGAATAACAGGACCTCATCCAGAATCTAATCCAGCTCTAAACTATGCTGAGTGGCTTTGTGGATAATGTGATGGCTACACAATTTAAGATGATTGTGGATTTATGACTAACAGGTATCTAACCTCATGTAAAGAAAATTTGTTTATTTTATTTAAACAATTTATATGGCTTCCCATATCCCAAAGTTAGGAGGTCGACAAGAGTTTTAAAAAATCAACAATTTAACAAATATTAAAATTTAATAATATTAAACAATTAGCAAACCATTGATATTTACAATGAGAAATGTTATTGTCTTATATACCAATATTCTTTATTAATAAAGTTATTGCAATGATTTAAGAAACTGACATGTTAATATATAATATTTGGACTGCTTAGCTTTGTATAGTGCATTCATTAATTTCATTGGGACTTAAGCTCCTAGTGCTTTGGAAATTACAATTTAGAAGCGAGATTTGTGTATACCTAACTCACCTAGAATAAGTATCATAAATGTGAGTGAAACTTGCTCCTGAGCACTTTAGATAAGATTACATTTTAAGTTAGTCATTATTAATGTCAAGGTGGGAGACCCAAACTGTCATTAGCCTAAAAAAATGATGAAATGTAGGATTTTTCTTACATAATAAAACAGAGCTTTAAGTTTATAAAATTTAAAATGCATTAATTAAAGCTTCATGTAAAAGGGTAGTTTTTCAAATTAATAAAGCTTGGTCCCAAACCTCAGAATGAAATAGATTTTACCATCCTATCATATTAGAGAACTCTTTATTATTTTATATAACATGCATACCAATCTCTAATATGTTTTGGGAAGAAAAAAATATTTTTTACTATTATTAAACAATTTAAAGATAAAAATCCTTGTCGAACTATAAATCATCCTGAAATATAATTCTAGTACTATACATTTATTCTGCCAACCAAAGGTTATAGTGTGTAATCCTGTGATGGCAAATATATGACACGCGTGCTACAGGTGGCATGCCTAGCCATATTACAGGGCACAGCACACATACGCACCAGCCAGCTGATTTTAGGGCCTTCTGGGCCCTCTGGAAATAGGGAAACAGATTTCCCTATTTCCCTGCCTACGGAGGGCCTGGGTGGTGATGGGGAAGGCCCATTTTTCTCTTTCCCCAAGCTCCAGAGCCTTTCTAGGAGCTTGGGGAAAGAGAAAAACAGGCCATCACATGGGAAGAGCAGGTGGGAGGGGAGTGTGGGAATGAGTTGCATGCGCGGGGACAGGGCACAAATGTGATCTTCCCTCTGCCCCGCCCCCTCGTTCCTGGCACGTGATGGCCTGTGATTTCTGTGGGAAACAGGTCCAAATGGCTCTTTTGAGTGTTTAAGGTTGCATACCCCTGACCTAGGACTTCATAGCTCAACCCTGAGCTATGTGTATTCTCTTCTGTTGCCATTCAACATTTCTCGGGTCTTAATTTTTAATCAAGAAATCTTTACTGGTTTAATAAACTTTGCCTCCTGGAATGTCATCCCCTACCAAGAAAGTTTTCTCTGAATTTGAAGATTCAAGGAACTGTCTATATATAGGATATCAATTAAATCTTAAAATTCAAATATAATTTAGGAACTGACATGTATGCTCCTTCTAGAAACATATCTTTAATTCCATATTTGGTTTAACAATGAAATATTTTTAAAAATTATGCATGTGTTTTACTGGGTATTATATTGATTCAGAATTAAGAAGATAATTTTAATGTGATACATTTATAGGTTTGCCCCAGGTAAAGAACAAAGAAGATTGGATTTCCATAGTATGTTCTAGCAAATCAGCAAGCTATATGCTGCTATGGCTCAAATGTTATGGACCTCTTTAAGTTGTCATCAAACTTCTGATGCAAGATCTCCTGGTAGGTTATTTTTTTCTAATTAACATGTTTAGTATTATTATAAATAATATTCATCTCTTTGATTAATAAAAATACTTGGCTTCAATATTACAGAGGTGGGTTTTTTTGCAATCAAAAGAGTTGTTTTGCACTGAAATTTAAAACATTTCTCAAGATTCTTTTTCTATATACTCAGTGGTTTATATGCTACACAATGATTGGATACAGCTAGTTTTGCAAATTCAGGATCAGCAAATTTGGAGAACTTCTTAATTCCAGTCTTTATAGATAAATAACATGAATAAAATAATTCCTTATATTTAAACATGTAAAAACCAAATATTAACCAAAATAACATGCATTTCTATATATGTTTTTCATAGATTCTCCTTAGTATCTGATAAATTTCCAGCACAGGATATTATATTACCATGGTTTGGGGTGACATACCCAATTTAAAAGATAATTACAGTTCATCGTGTTCCTCAGTCATGGAAGAATTGAAAGTGGATCTTGATTCTGTACAGAAAGAAGATGATATCAAACCTAACAGCCCTTCTGAGGATTCTACAATCTTCGTAGCTTTTAAGGGCAATATAGATGATGATGACTTCAAGCAGAAATTGGGAGTCATTTTGGACAATGTTCCTGGCCTTTTACGCATGGGTACTTCAATTTTTTATAATTTCAATTTTTACTTTGGCTTTTTATAAGTAAAAATTTAATATCTATATTTAGATTGCTCTAGAAAATTAGACTTCACTGCATTATTTTTTGGTAAAACAATACTATATTGTAACCACTGGGAAAATCAGTAATATAGCTACTATTCTCCATTTAAAAAATGATACTGTGTGTTTACTAGCCTGTGTGTTTACTGTTGTAATAAGCAACTACACATTTTAATTGCTATGGGAGGCATCAATTATTTTTCAGGTTTTCTCTTTTTTAGACCTGAAAACACATAATGCTTCATTAATTGATTTCTCTTATTACATCCTCTGTCAGATGAAAAAAGCTCTTGTAGCTGCTTAATTTTTAATTGCATTTTTATTTGAAACAAACAATATATGTTATAACTGATCCTTCTATATGTAGGATCTTAAGTAGAATAACAACCATGTTAAGCAGTCAGTATTTCTGCTTCCAAATAGATACATTTCATAAAGAAAACTGAAACTATTAATTCTTGTTTTGGAGAAAACACTGGCACATTCAAAAATCATTTATGAAATTAAATTATAATTTTATATAAACTTACTTCTTTGTTGATACCAGATCTTCTTTTTAGAAGTTAAATGTAGTAAGTGTATGTGATATATATCATATGCAAGCTTTTATGATTAATTAAATGTAATGCTGCAATAAATATCTTATGCCAATTAAATCCAAATCATGGAATCAAGCTTCCATAATTTTCGTGCTTCAAATAGAACAAGTTATTGTGACTGGTTCTACATACTTTTTTCTTTCTCATGATATGGGTAGGTTCTTATGAAGATAACAGTTTGGCCTTAGTTTGAGAGTTAACTACAATAACTTTATGTTTAATTGAATGGTTTCTTTTATAAACTAGCCTGTAGTTGCTAAGAGTTTCTCAGTGTCTTGCTAATAATTGTTTTTAGAAAAAAATATCTGCCTTGGTAACAAACAATGAATAAAAGTGAATGAAGCTTTCTAACTCCTAATCTTATGTATGTTGGGCTGCAAATCCTCTAGTTTGTTTTCTTTTTTATTCTCTAACAAGAATCTACCAAGTTAAAGTTGAAGAAAGTAGAGCCCTGGAACAGTGTACGTGTTACTTTTAATATTCCTCGTGAAGCAGCTGAGAGGCTACGAATGCTAGCTCAGAATAATAACCAACAACTTCGTGACTTGGGAATTCTGTCTGTTCAAATTGAAGGTAATTAATTGCAGCTACTTTGTGGCTGGGTTTGAACCATATAAAGTAATGCAGCTAATTTTATTTTTAATGTATTTTAATTAGCTTTTTAATAATTTGATTAAAACAGTTGGACTAAATAATCTTTTGGGATGAGCTATATTCTCCAAGTTCATTTCCCCCCACATCTTTGTTAACATAATTAATATCAATGCTAGTTATGAAACAGGACAGGGTAGCTACATGTCATTTTTGGGAGAAATCACCTAATAGGTCTTGAGAACAAGAATAGGAAATGTAATGCTGTAATAATCTTGCTTTCTATGGCAGCTTTCTTTCCCTACCCTATATATAGTTTCCCACCTCAATCATCATTTGATTAGCTCTGAGAAAATGATGTTTTCTCTTCAATTAGTTGAATGGAGAAGCATCTCTAGAAAGTTTGCCTATCCAGCAAAGTATCTCCTCATAACAATTGAATTACAGACCCAAAGTGCATTTCTCCAATGGTTTTGGTTTTTTTTTTTTGGGGGGGAGGGGAAGTGAGTTGCAAGAAACCAAGCTACTTGTTTTAAATTCATATTCTTTTAACCTATAAGTCTATTGAACTTCTAAAAAAAGCTGTTTTTTAAACTTCCTGCCACATGAAAGCCACATATATATTCTCTGACTATTGCTCCTAGGTGAAGGTGCCATCAATTTATCATTAACTCAAAACAAGAGTCAAGATTTAAGGATTAATGGGCCTGTTGGACAAAGCAACACAGTACGGATGGAGACAGGATTTCCTATGCCAGGAAGTCAAGGCAAGTTCAGTTTTTAAAATTTAGATAATCCAGGAAATTTTCAAATATCATAACTTACTTTACAACTCCAGACTGTTTCTGCTTGATATTTCCATTCAAATTCATATTGGAAGCACAGTCACATGGATTTGAGTAAGTCAGATATGGATGTGAATTGTGAAATGAAATTTGATATAAATAAACTGATGCAAGTTTATTTCATGCATTAAAAATAAAGCACAGCTTGATTACAGAAAAAAAAATATAAGGAAGGAGTAAAAATTTGGATTTTAGCTTCTATAAAAGAAATAAAGGAAAAGATAACTTCATAAAAATATGAGAGGGAGCGAGAGAGAGAGATGTTTTTTGAAATATTTAAATCTTATAGGTCTTAAATTACATTACGAAACATGGATCACTGGTAATTTTTAGGAACAGAAGCACATATATTGTTGATAATGTATTTTGTAATTCTGTTGTAATAAATAAAGAATATTCATAGATCACTACATAGGTGAAGATATATGCAGTATTATTGCTGGTGAAAATCCACTTGTGAATGAAAGAGATCCACTTGTGAATGAAAGAGATATGGGCTTTTTCTTTCTTTGTTGACATTCAGCAGTTAAGTTGAAATATACTAAAATAGGAACATCATACATTAATGGTAGAATGTGGTATTTATGTTTGTGAGATACAGTATTTCTGGGTGTATGGTCTAACAAATATATATAATTGTGGAACTGCTTGGGTGTTCTTTTTCTAATTTTGTTTACCTAAATCAGACATGTCCAAACCATAGATCGCATGTGGTCTTGGGCAGCCAGCAATACAACCCCACAAGATTAACTTTACCATGATGTGATTTATATACATTAACTATATTATATATTTTATATGTAGCCCAAATCAGTTGTTCTTCACTTGTGTGGCCCAGGCCACCCATATTTAGATCCAATAAGAAATGACTCTATACTTCAGTAACTAAACATTTGAGTGCTGAGTTTTAAGATGTTTATAATTTGATATTTGAATGTGATATACAATAAAAACGTGCTCACATTTCTAGGTTTAATTCGAATAAATAATCCTGCATCTGTGATGATGCAACAGAGTGGGACTGTGGCATCCTCTGTGATGACAAATACAGCTAGCACAGAACTGCAGTCCAGAACACCTCATCCAGCAGCTCAGTCAGGTAATTAATTAACCCCTGCAAATTCTAAATGCGACTATTTTCCATGTTGGTGAATATCTCCATGGAAAAAAATGTGTGTTTAATCATTTTCCTGTTTGTATTAATTTAGAACTATTTTGCATGTACAAAGAAGCAATTTTGCTTTAGCAATAGAGCTCCAACAAATTTTTCCAATTGTGTTATCTCATTACAACAACCTCGTGCTATTCAGGCTACTACTTGATACTCAGAAATGCCATGGTAGATGTTTTAGTTGGATGGGTGGAAGAAAAGCTCATTTCCTGAGCAAAATTCCATTCTGGAACCAGGTTGCATTCTAAACCTATCTTCCACTAAGTTAGAAAAAGTACAGAACTGGCAAACTCAGTGATAAGAAGGTTCACAAACATTTTGTGCAAAAAAAAAGGGATAGAACACCAGAGATTCTTAGCTTGGAAAAGAGTGACTGAGGAGGGATAGGATCAAGATGTAAAATCATGTATGCATGAAGAAAATAAACATTTCTTCCCATGTCAAAACATTGATCAGAGGTTATAGAATTAATTGATTGTAATGGACAAAAGAAAGTTTTCTACAAACAGCATTCTTAGGATAGATTAATAGAAGGTACTGTATGTCTATGAAGACCATTAATTTTTAGATTCAGTATTGACTTCTGTGTTAAGAGTGATATGTCTTCAACTATTAGTTGCAATGAGGTAAAAGTAAAAGAACTATGTCTCTCCCTGCTATTTGGGAACACCCCAGAGTATCTAATTGAGAGAAACAAAATTTGGACTAAAATTGGTCTTGGTTTAAGCAGGGCTGTTTTTATGTTCTTCCCAAATGCAGTGTTGTACATCTGCTGTCATCCCTAAATAACAGCTAGAAATTATAGGTCCAACAATTTGGAAGAAACCAGATTGAGGAAGATATTTCCCAAACTTGCTGTCTACTTTTATGAGTAGAGTGAACGTCTGCTTTTGAATTTTCAAATATTTGTATACATTTTATATCATTGCTAACCTCTGACCCCCTAAAATTTGAGTCAAAAATTACTGAAGAATGCTCTGTAGAAGCAATTTATATACAAGAAGATGGAATATGCTTATTCTTCTGAGTAATCATTGGGATATACATTTCTTCTGTTGCTACTTTTATGGAACTAGTTACCAACACATTTTCTTTTTCTTTTTGCCCCATAGATACAGCTGATCCACTTATATCAAGCCTCACTATCCAACAGCAGAATCATCCATCTGGATCTATGGTGCCTCAGCTCCATTCTATTCAATCAGTTCCTGTTAATAGGCAAATAAATCCAGGTAACTTTCAACAGATGCAAGCTCAGCAGCAGATACAGCCACAGCAACAACTGCATCCACGCCCTCTTCCTCAACAACAACAACAACAAGGCATTCGACCTTCATTTACAACCCTAGCTCAAGTTCCAGTTCCTCCTCCTGGTTGGAACCAGGTACCTTCTGGGACATCTCAACTTCCTCCATCCCAAGGAACAATGGGTGCATTGACAGTTAACCAGGCTTGGAAAAAGACCCCTTTGCCTGGGCAAATGCAGCAGCAAATCCAAACCAGACCCTCATTAGCAACAGTACAAACACCCTCTCACCCTCCACCCCCATATCCCTTTGGAAGCCAACAAGCTTCTCAAGCACATACAAACTTTTCTCAGATGAGCAACTCTGCCCAATTTACTGCTCCTCAAATGAAGAGTCTTCAGGGAGGACCCTCACGGGTTCCTACTCCACTACAACAATCCCACCTGTCCAACAAGTCTCCTGCGTCCTCTCCCTCATCTTTTCAGCAGGGTTCTCCTGCCTCTTCACCAACAGTTAATCAAGCACAGCAGCAGATGGGACCAAGGCCCCCCCAAGCTAATACTCTCCCCCAGGGATTCCAACAGTCTGTAAATTCTCCTGGTCGTAATCCTATGGTACAGCAAGGAAATGTACCTTCTAATTTTATGGTGATGCAGCAGCAAAACCAGGGTCCACAGGGTTTGCATCCTGGGCTTGGTGGTAAGTTGTCCTATGATTTATTTTTATAGTAAATTGATATGTTGTAACTTCACCTGAATTTACTTCTATGATAAGGCATTATATATGAATAAATGCCAGAAGTATACCTGTGGAAGTTGTATTGCATCTGCACAACAGATAGACGATGGATTTAAAATGATCTTTACCTCAAAGGAAAATTACATAAATTGAAGTTGAGTTGTGGAGATGTTTAGTCTGGTGCTTGGAAAAAGGATACTAGGTGTTTTTTGGTTTTGTGGAGTGTTGACCTAATGACCTAGAGTCATTATATAAAGCCATATAAATTCAGTAAACAAACCCCTGAATATTATGTCTAATTTCCATGCCGTATCAACTTAGAGTTGGCAACTCCAGGGGAAAGCACTCATTTTTCTGTATCTCAACAGAATGTGCATGTGTTAGAGGAAAACAAGATATATATAATACAATCCCACCTGTCCATTGTTAGGCAATTGTGCAAAAATTAAGAATGCTTTCAGAAATAAAAGTGTTAATAGTTTATCAATTAACAAAATGGAACATAAATGAACAGAAGAGAAATCCAAATCAAATTAATATTTGGTGTAACCACTCTTTGCCTTCAAAACAGCATCAATTCTTTCGCTTGCACAAACTCAGGGATTTTGTAGGATTAGAGGCAGGTGTATGATTAACCTATTACACCATGCAGGTGCTAATGATCATCAATTTCATATGTAGGTTGCAACACACTTAATAACTGAAACAGAAATGGCTGTGAAGGAGGCTTAAAACTGGGTGAGGAACAACCAAACTCCGCTACTAAGGTGAAGTTGTGGAAGACAGTTTCATGTTACCGGTCATACACCATGGCAAAACTGAGCACAGGGCTAAGACACAAGGTAGTTATACTGCATCAGCAAGGTCTCTCCTAGGCAAAGACTTCAAAGCAGACCAGGGTTTCAAGATGTGTCGTTCAAGCTCTTTTGAAATAGCACAAAGAAATGAACAATGTTGAGGACCGTAGATGCAGTACTCAGCCAAAGAAACAGTGCAGCAGATTAAAGACACATCATGCTTACTTCCCTTTGACATTGGAAGATGTCCTGCAGTGCCATCAGCACAGAGGTGGCAGAAACCAGTGTGATCCAGGTACACCTATCTACTGTCCGGAGAAGTCTGGCCAGAAGTGGTCTTCAAGGAAGTATTGCAGCCAAAAAGCCATACCTCTGATGTGGAAACAAGTCTAAGCGACTCAACTATGCATGAAAACATAGGAACTGGGGTGCAGAAAAATAGCAGCAGGTGCTCTAGACTGATGAGTCAAAATTTGAAATATTGGGCTGTAGCAGGAGGCAATACCTTATGATTCTTGATGAATGTATCTTTTCTTTTATGTACACCGAGAGCATATGCACCAAAACAAATTCCTTGTGTGTCCAATCACTCTTGGCCAATAAAGAATTCTAGTCTAGTCTAGTCTAGTCTAGTCTAGTCTAGTCTAGTCTAGTCTAGTCTAGTCTAGTCTTTCTATTCTATCTATTCTATTCTATTCTTTTCTATTCTTTCTATTCTATTCTATTCTTTTATTCTATTTCTATTCTATTCTATTCTATTCTTCTATTTTCTATTCTATTTCTATTCTATTTTATTTCTTTTATTTTATTCTATTTTCTATTCTATATTCTAGTCTAGTCTAGTCTATTCTTTCTATTCTTTCTATTCTATTCTTTTCTATTCTTTCTATTCTATTCTATTTTTTATTCTATTTCTATTCTATTCTTCTATTTTCTATTCTATTTCTATTTTATTTTATTTCTTTTATTCTATTTTCTATCCTATCCTATCCTATCCTATCCTATAGTATAAACTAGTCATTTCTGTAACAACAATGGGTCAGTGTGTTTCTGTCCAAACAATTCACAGGCCACTGGTAGAAAACCAACCACATAAAACATTTTGAAGTGAAGAAACTACTTCTTGATTTCTTCTAGCCAAATCCCTGGTTTGAGAAATGAAGTTTTCATGATGTTCCCACAAATCTCTCTTAAAAATAACAAAATTGTGTAGTAATAATAATACTTGATCTTAGCCTCTGCTATGAGAATAAGCAAGTGTACTTTTTAAAGCACAAAGCATATCTATAAACTCTGTTTGGGGAAAAACAGGTAACAACAACAACAACAAAAAGTCACAATAAGGATTGGAAGGCCACAATATAATCCCGGCACTTTTTTTGGGTGTGGGTGTGAGTGTCACAAAATGTGTAAAAACATGGTTTCGATTGCATGGGTTCAGCAACCTTGTTGACTGATTTTTCTCAAGAAATGCTCATGCTTCAACCAGGCAGCCTTTCCCCGGAATGCAGTTTCTACTCATCTCAAGAACATGTGTGATTTCTGAATGATTTCATTTTCATTCATTCTGCCCAGCTTTAAGCTGATAAGAGCCAGTGACTCAGGTTTCGTTTTATTTTACCTGTGTTTCTCAACTTTGGGGATTTTTTTTTTTAAAGACGGGTGAACTTCAATTCCCAGAATTCCACAGCCAGAAGTCCACCCATTTTCAAGCTGCGGAGATTAAGAAACACGGCTCTAGCTATTTGCTGTGTAAAGTTCTCTTTACTCGGTATCTCATGTATTAAAACATTAATAAAAGGGGAAGCAAAAAAAAACAAAAGTGGGAAACCATTAGATTTAACTGATTAACAGAGTTGGAAGGGACTTTGTAGGTCATCTAGTCCAACCCACCCACC
>JANHFM010001731.1:105290-122336 GCA_032468115.1 Grayia smithii | reverse complement strand
AGTCTAGTCTAGTCTAGTCTAGTCTAGTCTAGTCTAGTCTAGTCTAGTCTAGTCTAGTCTAGTCTAGTCTAGTCTCCACTCCACTCCACTCCACTCCACTCCACTCCACTCCACTCCACTCTATTCTTTCTTCACCAAAGAGCTGGACAGTGGCCTTTTGCCCCAGTTGGGCTGGGAGCCTCAGTACTGGGTGGCCGGGGAAGCCTGGGTGGCACCATTTCTTGCCACCTGCCCGAGCGCCCCAACTGCACCACCTGCTGTTTGCTCACCCACCTGGGCGCACATGGACTTTTCCAGCTGTGGTGGCTGAGATGTGGCGCCCACATGGAGCCTGTCAGACTTCCCAACGAAGCTGCCTTCCACTCCTTCGAGCAGAGTGTGAGACGTAGCTGGGCTGGCTGAGCTGCTACAACCAGGATGGCATTGCCATTTGGGGACAGCTGCCTTTCCAGGGGGACTTTGCCATGCACTGCGTGAAGGGCCATGTGAACATGCCAGGTGTATCAACTGAGACTGTATTTGATGTCCTCCATGACACCAAATACCAAAAGAAGTGGGACTTGAATGTTATAGAAACCCATGAGATTTCCTGACTCTCTGACAACGGTGATATGGGATACTATTCCTGGAAGTATCCCAAACCTTTAAAGAACAGACATGTGGTCACCTTGAGGTCCTGGCGAGTCTTGGATAAGTTATATGTAATCCTCAAATTCTCTGTCAAGCACCAGAAATACCCTCCCTGCAAGGACCTCGTAAGAGCTGTGTCACACTTAGCTGGATACTTGGTGCAACCAATTGGACCTAGCAGCTGCTGCTTGACATAATTGACCCAGGTAGACTCCAAAGAATCCCTGCCTAAGTGAGTTGTGAATAAAGCTTCTCGGTACCTGGCGCCAAAGCTCATGAAGAAAATGTACAAAGCTTGTCTCAAGTATCCTTCCTGGAAGTGGCAATACAACACAGGCAAAAAACCTTGGTTGTATCCTGAGAAGAGCCTTCTTCCCACAATGCTCCTGTCCGAACTGTCCCTCCAACATGCCTCCTCGCTGGAGAACATTTATGAGAGAGGTTTAATGGAAGCCAAGGAAGAGAAGGGAGACATCAGCTGTTCAGAGAATTGATGCCAATGTGACTTTTGCTTACTTTTGAGACTAGTACTCGCCTGCCAGCTGGCTTACCCAGTTGGTTTTACAATAAAGAATGGGAGAGTGGTACAGTAATGTCTGCAGGCAACAGTGAAGCACGGTGGAGGTTCCTTACAAGTTTGGGAGTGCATTTCTGCAAATGGAGTTGGATCAGGATCCACGGTGTCCTCAATGCTGAGAAATATATGCAGATACTTATCCATCATGTCATACCATCAGGAAGGCGTGTGATTGGCTCCAAATTTATTCTGCAGCAAGTCAGTGGCCCAAACATGCAGCCAATGTCATTAAGAACTATCTTCAGCGTAAAGAAGAACAAGAAGTCTTGGAAGTGATGGTTTGGCCTTCACAGAGCCCTGATCTCAGCATTGAGTCTATGAAGTGACAGAAGGATTTGAGGCAGTCTACATCCACAGAAGATCTGTGGTTGGTTCTCCAAGATGTTTGGAACAACCATGAAGGAACCTTGCCAGATTCCTTCAAAAACTGTGCAAGTGTACCTAGAAGAATTGTTGCTGTTTTTATGGCAGAGTGGTCACACCAAATATTGATTTGATTTGGATTCCACTTCTGTCCATTTGCTTTCCATTTTGTTAATCGATAAAAATAAGCTATAATACATCTTTCTGAAAACACCCTTAATTTGCAGCATTTTTGTACAACTGCCTAAAACTTTTGCACAATTGTATGTCTGTGTATATGTGTGTGTGTGTATTTATGTCTGTACACACTATGCATACTAATCAGAAGATGTGCCAAAAAAGATGTACTAGGACAAAAATTATATTAATCATATAAATTAATATTAATTGAATTAATAAATACTTATTAAAATTAATATCCTAAAAAACAACTATCTTGTGTAATTAATGTAATATCTATATAATGCATCCAATTTGTCTCTCATTTGCATTTCACAATGGATTTTATATGCATTTTTAGAGCCCTTTATTTTTTGAAGAGAAAAGAGTATCTGGTGAATGTGGGTCTTTGCTACTTTAAAGTAAATTATTTTGGAAAAAAAACTAGTCTTCCTTAACTACTTCTTGATTGTATGCCATCAAGTTGGTGTCAACTTTTACTGGCTACGTAGATTTTCTTAATAGCCATCTGTTACGTATATTCCACAGCTTGACCTGATTGACACAAAAGCTTTTCTATAATTAATGAAGCATATACTGACTTCTTTTTTATATTCTTTGGCTTTTTCAATTATCTAGTGTGCATTAGTAATAACATCAGATGTTCCTTGGGTTTTTTTTTAAAGCCAGCTTGGAACATCTGGCATCTCCTTTTCCATTTAAGGCTCTGATCTGTTTTGGATAATTTTTTAGGCATTTTGCTGGCATGTGAAATTTGGAATTTTGTATGATGATTTACACACTCTGTTAAATCTCCTTGGGTTTTTTTGGAATTAGAATGTAGTTTGAACTCTTTCAATCTTTTGACCACTGTGTGCTTTGCTAACATAATTAATTATAATTAATGAAAAATAATTAATTAGACTGATTGTTTCATCAGTTCCTGTCACCTTCCAACCAGAGTGCTGGTTTAATTATCTTCTAGTATTAGAAGTTGTTGTAAGTAGGGACTATCTTCTACATTTGAGACTTGAATCCCCTTCTGTGTTCAAAGATCTTTTAAAATAATTTCTTTATTTTCCATCGTCTGATTTCATCATCAGCCTCTTTACACATGTGTAGTATTACATATTTTTCTAATATCTCCCTGAAACTCTTTTCTGTCTGAGATTTTGGTTTTTCTGGGCTTTGGCTTACCTTTTCTGAGAAACTATCCTGTAACTAAGTACCATAGAAATCTGATTTTCATTCCTACCAGATCATTGGCCACTTTTTATAATTTTCCAGGGGACAAAATCCCAGATCTTTTTACATATATTGTATTTAAGACACAATATTCTCTGCCTTATTTATATAAATGTGTGTTATATTTTCTAATGGGATTGGGGATAATTCACATTCTTTCTATATATCTTAACATACTGAACCCACTATCTAGTTCAATACTAAAAGCAGTTATTGTTACTTATTAAACTTTTGTCTGGACAGATATTGTTTTTCATTGCTTACCTTCCAGGTGCCTTTTCATTCTTTTTCTTCTCTTAGTATTAGAATATATTGGTTAATATTAATAAAAATCTTCAAATAAACATTTTTTTCTGTCCAGGAATGCCCAAACGTCTTCCAACTGGCTTTACTACAGGGCAACCAAATCAAAATTTCATGCAAAGTCAGGTGCCTTCTACAGCACCAGGCACGCCTGCAAATGGTGGCACAACCCAACTGCAAGCAAGTCAAAGTGTGCAGCATACAGGTCTGTTACATTTTGTTGGATTACTTGTTTGTTTTCTAGAGAGTGGCAGCTAATGAAGATGTAGTTTTAGCTATGATTGTCTGTGACTAAAAGCCATTTACAGTTGTAAATAAAACAACATTTTGTAATACATAATGTATAACTGTCAACTTACAAAGTAAAGGAGATAAATGCAAAGAATTCATTGGTTGTATTGCATTCCATTATTTGGTTTTTTATATATATGTTTTCGTTTTCCCCAGTTGACGAATCTGTTGCATTTTCAAGCAGCATATTTTCATTTTGTGTTGTTAGCACAAATATTAGTAGTAAATAAATATTAGAAATACATTTTATTTCAACCCTCCTACTATATATTTCAGATCTTGCTGTTTTAGCAGTATGATATTGAATGGATGCTTTTTTTTAGTTATATGTATTTGTATTAATTCAGTTTGAATATGATTTTTAAGGTGGTCAAGGAAATGGTCCTCCCCAGAATCAATTACAAGTTCAGCATGGCCCATCAAACATGATGCCGACCAACTTAATTGGACTTCATGGGAATGTAAACAGTCAACAGACAAATGCCAATGGAGTTCCACAAGTTAATATAAGCAACATGCAGGGACAACCTCCACAAGGACCACAATCGCAGTTAATGGGCATGCACCAACAAATAATATCCTCTCAAGGACAGATGGTTAACATACAGCCTCAGGGGTCTCTAAATCCTCAAAATCAGATGATACTTTCTAGAGCTCAACTCATGCCACAAGGCCAGATGATGGTAGCTTCTCAAAATCAAAATCTTGGTCCATCACAACAAAAGATGACTCCACCCAAACAAATGATTCCCCAACAAGGCCAACAAATGATGGGTGCACATAATCAGATTATGGGACCTCAAGGCCAGGTGCTGCTGCAGCAAAATTCAATGATGGAGCAGATGATGACCAATCAAATGCAAGGAAATAAACAGCCCTTCAATACTCAAAGCCAGTCTAATGTTATGACGGGGCCAGCTCAGATGATGAGAGGACCAACTCCCAATTTGCAGGGAAATATGGTGCAGTTCACAGGGCAGATGATGACTCAGCAGAGCTCTGTAAATAGTAATCCTTCTCAGGTAATGGGGATTCAGGGACAAGTTTTGAGGCCTACAGGACCTGGCCCTCATATGTCTCAACAGCTGGGTGATACCACCACTACAGCCAACAGTGATGTGAACTTGACACAAATGCTACCTGAAGTTTCTATGCAACAAGGAAACATAGTACCTCCGCACTTGCAAGGGATGCAGGGAAACAGCAACACACCAGGAAGCCAATTTGCTGGACATGGGATGCCTTTCAGTGCCCCTTTTAGTGGAACCCAAAATGGGAATCAGATTTCCTGTGCACAAAATCCAGGTTTTCCTGTCAACAAAGATGTCACATTAACAAGTCCATTGTTGGTAAACTTGCTACAGAGTGATATATCTGCAGGACATTTTGGTGTGAACAACAAACAGAACAATCAAAATGCCAATAAACCGAAGAAGAAAAAGCCCCCAAGAAAGAAGAAAAATAATCAGCAAGCAGAACAAATTAAGTAGGTTTAACATTTTTGTTTCCTACATAAAGTTTATTTGTCAGTTGAACACAGTATTCAGTTGGGCCTATTTTAATCATTTTTAAATATCAAAGCAATAATAGTTTTGTGATAAACATATTTAATGATTGAAGAAATAATTAGCAACAATTTGTACATTATGTTAGTTGTTAAACTCAAGAATTTGTGCTGTAAATGTTGCCCTATTCCAGAGGCAAATTTCTTTTTTATGATATGAGTGATTCAGAAGCAATCACAGAAAGAAATGCTAAGAAAGTCTTAAGTTATCATCCAAAATTAATACCATGTTTCCCCGAAAATAAGATACTGTCTTACATTTTTTTGAACCCCGAAATAAGCACTTGGCCTTATTTTCAGGGAGGTCTTATTATTTTGGGGCACTTGGAGGAAACCAGAAGAAATGGCTGCACTTGCGGGGATGGCTGCACTTGCGTTTAAATATTTTTAGGGAGGGCTTATTTTCAGGGGAGGGCTTATTTTAGTGCATGCACTCAAAAGCCCAATTGGGCTTATTATCAGGGAATGTCTTATTTTAGGGGAAACAGGATATATGTTTCTATTTCAAACATCTTCATTACTCAAGATTTCAGTTTGGTATTTCAGACAATGACAATTGAACCTAATAATGGAGATACTTGCTTTGTATAGGAAAATAAATATAAACATTTAAATCAAAATGCACTCACCAGTATTAGATCATACGTATCCAGTATTCTTTTTTAATTTTGTATCCAAAGTGTTAGTTTGAATGCTAGTTGGCATAGCAGTTGGAATATATTGTATATAATTTCCTCATGTAGTACAACATAAATTTCCAACTTTATAGGTACAAATGGAGTTAGGTTTGAGGCAGAGTTTAGACAAATTGGCTGATTTCCTACAAATTTAATTTTCTAACCAAGTTGGGGAAATGGGTATTAGGCAAATCATGGATATAGTTATATACTGTTAATAAGCTGACCACCCCCAATATTTTGTGTGCAACCTGAAAGGACATTCTGCAGACTTTGTTATACCATTATCTATATGAAATTGCTGGGCCTGCTCATTGCTCTATTATTTTTGAAGACTTAGTATGTCATACCATAATGATTCACTTCAGAGGTCTCTGCATGGAAAGATGTATCGACTATTATTGATTTAATCTGAATTAAACTTGCAGAAAAAACTGGAAAATGTTTGTTGAAAGAAGATAGAAAATAAAAATTGAAAATATAATTAGAAGAAAGTTAGATTGCTAACTGTATTAGAAGGTTTTTTTAACAGAATTTTTAACAGAAAAATTGATTATGCTATTTTGATATGAAAGGCTATTGTAGTTTTTATAAGTAGTTTGTTGGTTGATTTTTTAATGAGCAGAATTGTAAAAAGCAGTCCTGAAAGGCAGCAATTCTTAATCTTTTTGTCCCATGGATGCATTTGAGAATCTAATGAAACATACTGGACTCTTCTCAGAAAAATGTTTAAATGCATAAAAAAAGCTACATAGATATAAATTGTATTAGAAAAGAAACCAGTTATTCTTCCATACAATCTTTTTCTTTGTTCCCCATTCCCTCCAGTCAATTTATGAAATATGGAGATGGGTTGGGAAGTTAGGGACAATAGACTGAGACTGAACCCTGACAAAACCGACGAACCTCAGGATTCAAGTGTTGGTCATCCTTAGTTTTGGATGGGGTTGCACTAACCTATTCTGACCCAATTTGCAACCTAGGAGTTCTTCTGGACTCATATCTTCTGCTCAAAGAGCAAGTGACAGGCGTGACCAGAAGAGTTTTAGCACAGCTCCAGTTTGTGTACCAGTTGCGGCCTTTCCTGGATCATAACTCTCTGTGCTCAGTTATTCAAGCCATCGTCATCTCTCGCCTGGACCACTGTAGTGTGCTCTGCATGGGGCTACCCTTGAAGTCCATTTGGAAGCTTCATCTGCTGCAAAGTGCAGCAGTGAGAGCAGTCTTTGAGCCTTATAGGATGACCCTTATTACACCTTTTCTCTTGCAAACTTCACTGGCTACTGGGTTGCTTCCAAGTGCAGTTCAAGGTGTTGGTTATGGCGGTCCAGGTTATCTGATGAACTGCCTCATCCTGCTAAGACAAGACTGTCCTACTTGTATCAGCAGAAAGGTTCTACTTTGGATCCAGAAGAAGAGCCTTCTCTGCTGCAGCACTTGCCCTTTGGAACATCTTACCTTCTAAAATAAGATCAGCCCCCACCCTCCTATCTTTCCACAAGAGCCTGAAGACATGGCTCTCCCAGTTGGCCTGGAGGAGTTCCACACTGGAGGTGTCTATTAAATTGATAGCAGATTCCACCTTCTCTCTTGCTCTCTGCCCTCCATCCATCCATTTTTTGTTATTATATTGATGTATTTATTCTCGTTGTGTTTTTTTGTCATTGTTTACTTTATTGTTCTATTATTTTACTTCTGTTCTATTTACATTTTCATTTTCCTTCATTTGTATTGTAAGCACCTAGAGTAGCCCCATGATGAGATAGGCCAACAAATAAATGTGACAAACAAATAAAGCAGCATTCATTCTTCTAGTGGAAAAGCACCAGTAGATACAAGTAAATCTTCTGTCTGCATGGGCTAATTAAACACTCTGAGGTACTGATTACAATAAGAATCAATATAAGAACAAAACAATTCAAGGCACATTCCGATATATATTTATTCAAAACTTCCATTAAATTCAGTTGGTTTACTACATAGAATTGCAGATTTTAATCTAGTGTAATACACACAGAGGCATCAAAGTGGTTCTTAAGGTTCCTCAGTAAAATATCTACAGTATACTTAACAATTTGTGCTGTTCAATGAGCCTTTTTAAATGAGAGTTTTAGTGACTGAATACTAAAATGATTCCAGCCAGGATTTAGCTGGTCACAGTTGTTAACTTGATGGTTTTATTTTGGAGTAATTTAAGTTTTAGAACATGCTTCACAGATAGTCCCTCATATAATGCATTGCAGTCATCCATCCAATAACTCACAAAAAACGAATGACTACTGTTAAATTACCTCTGTTCAAAAAAGATCACAGTTAGTACATCAAGTCTTCTACTCGCTAGCATTTCTTACATCTCCAGAAATTTTCATGAAAGCAAGAGCAGGCCCAGACTCTATACCTGATTTTTAAAGGGAAATTTAATGCCCTATTAATCTAAACATTATTCCAAGGCATTTATCAACAAGAACTTCATCTTAGCTGATTTCAAGTAGCCTTGTAAGAAAGAAAGAAAATAAAAATCCCCTAATACGACGATAATGATATTATGTTCATAATATTATGATCAATCCATTTATTAGCTGCAGGTGAATTAATAAATAAGAGGTTATATTACCATAATAGTTCCACCATGGGATAATTAATTAGAAAGTAATATTGTAATTGAAGATCTATCTTAGTTATAGAATTTCAGGGTAAATTTATATATAGAATATGCATAAGCTGTTCTATTTAGTCAGAATTGAGAAAATAAACAGAAATGCATACAAGAGAGTACTAAGTTTGGTATGCAAGTTGCTGAAAGGAAGGAATGGGTTATTGTCCTGAACTTTAAAGCAAAATTTTGAAGAAAAGATGAAGTGTTAATGGTTCCTATTGTATTGTAGTGATAGGATTCAAAACCTACTATATGTGGTCCTCAATGTATGACCAGTCACTTAATAACTGTTCAAAGTTATGATAAACCTCCCCAGAGGTGCTTATGACCCAATTTCGAAGTTCTGATGGTTGTGTCTCCCCATCCCACAGTCAGATGATCACATTCTGGGGACTTGACAACCAGCCTTCATTTACACCTATTCAGCCTCTGTCAGCCACATAATTTGATTTTCAGTATTTTTGTTTATGGAAATCAGCCTTTATTTCTGGTTTCTGGCAAAAAAAAACCCACCTTGTCCATTTGCCAAAATGGGTTTATTTCATGATTGCTGCATTCACTTAAACAACTGCAAAAAATTATAAAATTTGGTGTGGTCAGATGGTGACCCACCTAATGACCTCTATGACTTACATCTGTAATTCCAGGCTCAATTATAATTGTGAATTTACTTCCTATAGAACTTTCAAGCAATATGATTATCTCATTGATGAAAGGACTACTGTCATTTTGCCATTACACAATGCAGAATAACCAGACTGCTTGAAGCAGCCACCCTACAGAATCTAAGATGAACTAGGTCTACTAGTACCTAGGCAGCTGGGATCTCCAAGTATGCCATCTTGTGTTTCTGACAGAAAAAAAAGGCAGGATGCAAATGCATTAAAATAAATAACAATTCTTCCTACATCATTTATCGTTATGCTGAGCAAGACTACCAGGAGACAAGTCTGTGGTGTGTGTATGTGCACATGTACATGTGACTCGTGTTTGCTCAGTAAACATTCTGACAGTAAAAAGGCAATTTTATAACACAAAGATTACATACTTTTTACTTAAAAAGCAAAAGATAGCAAAAGAAAAACTATCACATTTGATACTTTTCAAATGTAATCAAACTAAATCCCTTGGTTAATAGAAATAATAAAAATATCGTATGTAATGTATTTATTAATTAAATTAATATGATGTTCATCTCACTATCAAGTGATAGCAGATTACATGATAAAAACAGGATAAAACATGAAAATGACAAATACTAACATTAAAATTAACAAAAAAATATGTAAGGAATGAACCATTACTACAGATCAAGTAGAAACACTTGTTTTTCTAAAGTGATAATAATTATTCCTACTTCGAAAGTTATTTTTTAAATTATTAGTTTGTTTATTATGCTCTTCCCACATTTTGTACATCAGTACAAAAAGAAACTAAAAACATTATATATATCATATTGAAGATTTTTTATTTAGATTGCTTCCACTGAAGAAAATTGTATCAGTAGAGCTCTTGGGAGCTCAGTTTTTCTTCTCTCTTTCAGAGGCCGTGGCTCCCCAAAGGGCCACATTTGGAAATCAAAAGGCCTAGGAATAAACAACATGTAGGGAGATTTTTTTAAATATCAAAAAAGAGGGAAGAGCAGTTGCTTAAATGTTATTCAAAAGCTCAGGTCAATTTAGTAGTCTATATTATGAAGTAAAATAAAATAATGGGTAAACAATATATTGCCTTATATGCAGAATGACATTTATTAATTTAATATATGCAGTAGTTGGTTTTTAATAGTAAATATTAGAAGAACAATCCATGCAATTCACATTTAATTTTTTACCTGTTTTAAGAGTATTTTGTCACAAAAGTTAATATGTCTGTTAAACTAGTACTATATTTACCTAACCCTTTTAGTAACACCTACATATCAAAATTATGCCTGGCCTCAAATGTCAAAGTATAGCTATAAAGTAGTCTGTCTCAACTTTTTTTACTCTGGAGCAATCTTTGAAAGGAATTTCAATGTAAAAATTGTGAAAAATATGAAGATTTTACAGTGCAATTCACATCTAATCTCTGCAATCCATGTTTTACAACATTTAAAGATGTTGTAAACTGCAAAGTGCCAGCTGAAAATTGTAGCATGTAAGAATGGGCACCACTTTAAGTGCTAGCATTATGAGGTGCTGAAAGTTCAAAAAATAATGTTTATTTTTTTCAATCATGAGCTCTTATAAAACCACTAGTGACCTCTTGTAGAAGACTTGCTATAAAGTATAGCAATAACTAAAGCAGCTCAAAAATAGATGTCATCCTCACCTACTCAGAAGAAACAACAACAGTGTCCTGCCTATTGACTTTTGCCACCAAGAAACAAAAAAGCATGAACTGTACATAAAATGATTTTCTACCCTAATATATAGGGTGGCCTTTGCTTTGTTTTGTTCGTTCATTTTTTATTTTGTTCTTTTAGCCACTCCTGGCAATTTCCTGGACTAGTCTCTAGATTTTTCTTGGCAAGGTTTTTGGAAGTGGCTTTTCATTGTCTTCTTCTTAGGACTGGGAGAGATTGATTAAAGGTCACCCAGCTGGCTTCTTGCCCAAAGCAGGACTAGAATTCATGGTCTCATGGGTTTTAGCTTGATGCCTTAATCACTATACCAAATTGGCTCTCGTAGTGGTATATATGCTGTGTTAATTAGGAGAAAGGAAATTTGGTTTGAAGAAGAAATAATATAGTGGAAGTTTAAGGGAAGCATGTGAAAAATTACTTTTGCAATTTTACGTTAAATGAACCAAGGTTATGAAGAGAATATACTGAATTGTATTAACAGCAGCTAGGCAAAGATGATGTTTCTCAAATCTAATAAGAAATCAATTATAATTAATTTATGATGTACTTTTTTATTGTTGTACCTTCTAATTAGTGTTGATTTCTGGCAACTGCCTGAACTAGTCCCTACAGTTTCTTGGCAAGATTTCCAGAAGTGCCATTTCCTTCTTCCTAGGGCTGAGAAAGAGTCACCCAGTTGGCTTCATGCCTAAAATGTGACTAGAACTCGTGATCTCCTGGTTTGTAGCCTTGTGCCTGAAGCCATTACATGAAATTGGCTGTTGCTAAGATTTAAAAAGATACATTTCTATATTGATGAACATAGAATGTATTCATAAAGTTAAAATAAGTATTACATTTGCATTAGTCATGCATGTTTCTGTCCTTAGTGCTTCAGAATCACGCCCAGTTGGCCTTGAAGAAGTGGAACAGCCACCATTGGCAGGAGAGCAAGGTATACATTTGGATAACAGTGGACATAAACTTTCGGACTTCACAAGTAGGCCAACAGGTAATAAATATATTTTTATAACAAATATATTTGGGATATTCAGTAATATATTTTGCAATGTTTCAAAGATCCTAAACGTTATTTCCATGCTATTTCAAAGGCTTTTAGACACTGGATCAAATGTTGTTCTTTATTAGGGACACAGAAAAATGGTCCATAAACAAGTAGGAAATAAATGTTTTTATCCAGCATTATGGTCCCTCATAAACAACTGATAATTCAAAAAAATTATTGGGTGGAATTAGGTAACAATATTTAAAAAATAAATTCTTAAAATTAACATTCTGTCTAATTCTTTCATGGTCAATAACTGTTCACATAGTAACATATTCTGTAAGTTAGATATGCCTCAAGTACAGAAATATTTTCTCCAAACTTTTCTGACTTAGGTGCTAATTAAAGTAATTGGTTAACTCCATATTTCAATAGTGCTAGAATGGGGAAAAGTGAGAAAAAATTCTTAATATTATGCATGTTTTAATGTTTATTATTTTCCTTCTGACATCCTTTAGTAGTCTTTTCTAAATAGCACCACAAAGTTCCAAAGTATGCTCCAGCTGCTTCATTATCTTAATTACTTTTCTTAGTCTTTTTCAAATTATCATAGTAAGGCCAATTGTATTCCTAATGTTGTTACATTAGAAGCTATGTATGATTTTAACAGTAATTACTCTCTCACTGAATATTTGCCATTTTCATTTTGACATATAACAACACAATGTTTTTCACTGAGCTATTTGCAGTGACATTGAAAACTTTCCTAGTTAGCCATTAATAAGTTGCACCTTATTGGTCAGTGCATAGTATATAAAAAGTTGTAAGATGGGATATTGCCTTTACTTGCTTTTCTTTACATTGAGCCTCATTTATCTTTCTGTTGAGTACTTCATATGGACAGAAATCTTTTAGAGGTCTCTACATTCATACATTTTTTTCATCATAAATAAATGACAGGTTTGGTGAACTTAGGAGTTTTTCTTTCTGTTCAAATAATTTAAATAGCATCAGTCCTAATTCAATCCAGAGATACTGGGGGAGGGAGAAGGATCCACAGCTAGCTTCTCTCCACTCTTCATTTAAACCTAATGTTCTGTTTATTAATTATCTTTTCTGCCAGTTTAAATGCAAGAGATTGTAACTTCTTGTCTTCCTGTCTAACCCGTGATTATTATTTTAAAATGTTATATGCTGCAACAAAGAGACTGATTTTGACAGCAGTTTGTATGTTTTGATAAATGATTGCTTTTTCATTTACAGGCTACCCATCTCAGTCAATTGAACAACGATCCCTTCAGCAAATACCTCCTCAGCTTTTGCAACATGGTCAGCAGCAGCAGCAACAACAGCAGCAGCAGCCACCACTCACATCTCAACAGACACAATCGCAGCAGCAGCAGCAACAGATGATGATGATGCTCATGATGCAGCAAGACTCTAAATCAGTCAGGCTTCCTGTTTCCCAAAGTGTCCATCAATCTAGGGGCTCTCTAAATGTAGAAACACAAAGAATGGCAATGCAGCAGGGAGGCAACATGCCAGTTATGGTTAGTCTGCAAGGTCCTGGTATAGTGCCTCCATCTCCTGATAAGCAAAGAATTCCAATGTCAAACAATCCAACTCTAGTGAACAATACACGGAAGATAGTTTACACTGATAATTCACAGAACCCTACCAGCTCTCCACTGGGAGATGTTTCATCAATTTCATCCGTTCCTGAAGGAAATGGACCTGAAGCTCCATCAGTTTCAGGTCCTCAAAACACTATAGCACCCCATTTAATAGTTTCACAAAACCAGATAATGATGGCAGGGCCAAAACCTGGACCCCCTCAGATGTCAACTCCCCAAGGAACAAGTCCTCAACAGCAGTCTAATTCTCTTCCAGGCCCACATTCACATCATTTTCAAAATATTGCTACCACATCACAAACGTCAAGACCTAAAACACCAAACAGGGCAAGTCCAAGGCCATATTATCCTCAGACTCCCAATAATCGCCCACCAAGTACAGAACCATCAGAAATAAGTTTATCTCCAGAGAGGCTCAATGCTTCTATTGCTGGTCTTTTTCCTCCTCAGATTAATATTCCTTTGCCCCCCAGACCTAATCTTAACAGAGGATTTGATCAACAGGGTCTTAATCCAACCACTTTGAAGGCCATTGGCCAAGCACCCTCAAATCTCACAATGAACAGCCAATCCAGTTTTGTTTCCCCCCAGACCCACAAGTTGGATCCAATGGCTATCAATCCAGGAAAACAAACAAATGTAAGTGGGGCAAAGCGAGCCAGTCCAAGTAACAGTAGAAGATCTAGTCCTGGATCCAGCAGGAAAACCACACCAAGTCCTGGAAGGCAAAATTCAAAAGCAGCTAAATTAGCTTTGACTTCTCAGCAGAATCCCACACTTATGCAGAACATGGACTTGCAGAGAAATATTATGGTTGGCCCACCTTTGCAAACAGCTATGCCTGGAAGTTTTCAAAATAATGGTATGTTAGCTGCTCAGAGCCCTGCAATTCCTGTATCTGTTATGGCTGGTATTTCAGAAGATAACAAGGAAAGCTTCAATGTTCCGCAAGATGGTATATGCCAAAATATGCAGGTTATTCCAGTGAACAAAGATCAGCAAAACATTGAATTAAAAGTTCCCAGTCAAGAAATCAAAATATTGGTACGTGAAGAGCAACAGAAAAGAGAGGTGCCTCTCACAGAATCTTCTAAGCTTCCCAGTCTAGAAGAAAATAACACTATTTTATCTCCAGCTATGCGTGAAGCACCAACATCCTTAAGTCAACTTCTTGATAATTCTGGAGCCCCTAATGTTACTATCAAGTCTTCTGGGCTGCCTGGTCTTGAGGTGCCTCCCACAGTAACTTGTGCAGATGAATTTAAAAAGGTTTCTGGCATACCCCCTCCTCCACAAGATTCCTCTTCTAATAAAGACCCCATTTGTTCTCTAAATTTACCTGCAAATACAGAATCTTGTTCAACTCCTGTACAACAAGAGTTGGGAGACATAAATTCAAATGTTTCTCAAAATATGTCTCCAGCGGTACAGAGACCTATTAGTTCTACTTCTCTTTCTACATCAATCTCACCCAATCAGATAACAGTATTTGTAACTTCTAATCCCATTACATCATCTAACACTTCAGCATCGTTGCCCTCTCATATGCAGCCCACGTTAATGTCTACTGTTGTCACCATGCCTAATGTTGGTAATAAAGTTCTGACATCTGAAGAACAGACAGCAGTTCAAGCTAATGCTCGACCTCAATTTATTACTCCAGTGTTTATAAATTCATCCTCAATCATTCAGGTTATGAAAGGTTCTCAAACAAATACACTTCCTGCAACCCCAATTACTTCTAATTCTAGTTTAATATCACAGCCTGTTACAGTTGTTGGTCCTTTACATTTATCCCAGAATATAAAGTTTTCGTCTGGGCCTTCTACACCTGGCTCTTCAACTAATACTGCTGTCACAAGTATGTCAACAAACCGACCATTGGTTATTAATTCATTAACAACAACGCATCCTTCTCCTTCATCAACTATTCCTTCAAGCACTTCTTCACATCCTCCCGGTCACTTAAATAAAGATTTCAGTTTAGAGGAGATGAATTCTCAAACTTGTGCCTCTGCTGATCCATCCACAGAAACGGCCTCACAGTCCACTGCTGGGGTTTCTCCATCTCATGCACATAGCCCTGGGTCTTCCAGCAACCGGCGAAGTCCGGTTTCAAATGCTAAAGGAAAGGGCAAGGTGGACAGAATTGGTCAGTTTTTGCTAACGAAAGCATGCCAAAAAGTCACAGATGTTTTTGATAACGGGGAAGAACAATATGCTGTGGAGGGAGAAATAGAGTGCCAGGAACAAGATGCTTCAGTTCCTAGCAGCATGGAAGCAGAACAGTCCGTAGAAGTAGAAGACAACGTTATGCCAGCTCCGGCTTCCACTCTTTTAAAACACAGCACTTGTGGAACTAGTAATTCAAATGTTAGTAATACTACTGCTGTTCCTGCATCAGTATCGCTAAGTTTACCAGGTGGCACTCCTACTACTACTGTACTCTCAGTAGTAACTACTCCAGTGATGTCTGAAATCATATCTTCAATTCAGAGTACTAATGGTAACCCTGGTAGTATAGCCAATGAACAGGTTGGGATTGCACCCGAAGATGAGAAAGTGAAAAGCCCACCATTGCCACATAATATGGGTATGTATCCAATGTACTTTGGCAAGCCTTTCTTGCCAAAATAAATAAATAAAATGCATTTGCTTGATATTCTTCATACAGGAATTTTTAACTAGAAACATTTGGAAGAGACTACTATGTTTGCATATGTCAGACCTGAAATTTTGGAAAAATTGGCAGGAGAGGATATTTTGTGAAAAATGTATAGTCCAGATGAAATATTATTTAAATCTCTGGCTTAAAAACCTTCAGGCATACTAATGCTCCAAAATGAAAAGTTCATAATATTAATGCTAGCCCTGCAATGATATTTGTCTGGATTATTAAACAAGCAGCACAATTACAGTGAATTAGAGAAAAATGTTTTTACATATCATATTTTGTTTCTTATCTTTGATATCAGATGAAACCTACTAATAGATATTAAAAAATCTATATTCTTCATACAAATGAAGAATAACGTGAAAATTGAGAGAATTTTAGTTTGGGATTCAGTTAAATGACTGCATTGGTGCCATGCACCAATCCTTCAGCTGACAGAAAACTGAATTGATGTAAAATTTGTTTTCTGCTCTGGTGATACTTACCCTACCAAAAGCACAACTCTGTATACTTCTGCTGTACTTATTTACAGCATTATAGAGTGTGTTAAAGAAAAGGACTGGTGAATTCCCTAGTGAATTGCTCTCCTTTCCCGCTGTGTTGTATTAAGGTTTGGATAGGAAACATCCAGGTACCATATTGTTTGGCGTATAAGATGCATCTTTTTCCTCCCTAAAAGGGGATGAAAAGTTGGGTGTATCTTATACATCAAATGTAGCCTCACCCACCCACTGGCCCCCATCTTTTGGCCTCAATTTACCTCCTTAGAGCAAGCAAAAATAGCCCGTTTAGCTTCAGCACAACCTAAGTTGATTCTCCCATCCATCAGCTGTTCCAGGCTGCAGCAACTGCCATCGCTCCTTGCAGCAAGGAAATAAATTGCTGGGAGATTTTTTTTTCTTGTGCTAATCAAGCTATGCTGAAAACGAAAATGAAAGTAA
>JANHFM010001731.1:80741-99437 GCA_032468115.1 Grayia smithii | reverse complement strand
GACTCAGCCTTCCATCCTTCCAAGGTTGGTAAAATGAGGACCCAGATTGTTGGGGGCAATATGCTGACTCTGTAAAATGCTTAGAGAGCACTGTAAAGCGGTATATAAGTCTAAGTGCTATTGCTAAGTGCTATAGTAAGCTACTGAATAAACACACATAGGATTGGGATGTTCAGATTATGTTGATAATTGTCCAGATATAATTGTTTGCTCCTGCTCTTTTTTTTAATATTATGATGGACAACATTGTTTATGAAATTTTAAGTTTCTAGCATAGACTTGTACTCAGTGAATTAAATAAATTATCTAAAGAACATGGTGGACTCTTAACCCCAAGAAGAAAATGCTTCCCTGTATCTATTTTATTTAAATGTTTATAATTAAATGATTTGTGAATAACTTTTTTCAAACTAATTTCCCCCCTGCAGAAACAAATGCTGGTGCTATGCAGTCAAAAAGAAGAAAATCCAAATGAATTACTGAATGGATATGCAAACTGTATAAATGTGTGAATTTTACTTAGCAATTCAGAGTTCTGATCTCTTGCTAAATATAAAAATAAATACAATTCTGTACAGAAATTAATTTTATTATTATATGTTTCCAATAAATGCAAACTCTTTTCCTCTAAAGGTGTAATAATGGGAAGATATCAGTCTATTTGTTAATTTTTCTGGTTTTGTAAAGTCTTGCTTAGCATATCAGATCTAGTGTGTTGTAAAAAAAATCTCATAATTGTAAATTTATTTTTGTGTTTTCACTTTTCATAGGACAAATAGAGTACAGGGTTGCCATTTTTTAGACTTTAAAATATTGTATTGTGCTGTTTGTCAAGTACTGTATGTGAATAGCAATTGAAAGGGTTGTATATGACCCAGTCTTGGAAATGTAAATAGTTTTATTATATAGTAGGTTTGATGTATTTGTTGTAGAAAAGGACCAGTGAAACAAAATGAAATTGGAAGATTTGTGAAATGTGGATTATCCTAGTGCTCTAAATAAATGTCATTGACTTATACTTCATTTTATAGATAAATTATTTTGCCTCTACATCCTTCTGCATGAAAATAAGGTTAATGGGGAGTTTCAGAACAGTATGGAACATTTCATTTCTTTCAGTTTCTGATCTACAGTCACTACTACTATAACATTAAAGAAAATCTGGACAGAACACTAAAAATTACTTTCATCTCTCCCATATGCTTTGCAAAGTGAACTATATCATCAAATAGGTTTGGTTGGTTGGTTTTTTTGAGAATAGGAAGCATTGGTTCCCACAGTTAGTCCTTCCTCTATTTATACAGAAACGTCTTTACCTCTGCATGAAGAAGACCAGATATTTACAACTGGGAAACTATGCAGTATGGCCAATGCATAGCAGCAATGGGGGACACCACACTTAAAAGAAAGTTGGTCTGCTCTTGTTAAACTCAAAAGTTTCGGGTATCTTTGCAATTATACCACAGCATAGCATAAAATAGTTTGAAGCAGTTATGTCCTTTTTACTGCCATCATATTGCAGAAGCAACAATAAGGCCATCTAAACACTGGACAACCTCTTTTCGTTGGCAATATTTGTAATGGAATCAACTGGCCCCATGGATTAGAAGGACTTCTGTATTTTACCCAGCTGATCCCACCTTCTCACTGAGGCTATCTGTATTCTAAGGAGTGATTTACCTGGCTACATACACCTAAATCTTGTGTATGCAAATATTCTCCCAACTGCTCACGTATCAATAGTAAGTACTATTCCTGCATAGTGAGAAGTTTACAATGATAATCTAAAGAGAAGTTTGTCTTGGCCACAATTTTTTAATTTTTTGCTGGGTAATACTTAAGGAATGGAATAAAAAAAAAGGAGAATAGAGGTGCAAAAGACACACAAATTGATACAGCATGAGGAAATATTGTGCATTTTTGTGCTTCTTTATTCTGCCTTGGTCAGACCACCTAGCACAGTGATGGTGAACCATTTGGGCTTGGCGTTTCAAAACTTTAGAAAATGCTTAACTTGATTCTGCTTATTCCCCCCCCCCCCCCGAATAAAAGATAAACTATTCTATATCTCCTTCCTCCCACATCTAGGTCATGCTTAAGAGCAGCACTCACCAGGAGCAGTGCTGAGGTTGGGCCTAAAGTTGAGGCCTAGGTCTTGACCTCAACCCTAGCGTCATTGGTGCCACACAAAAGCTCACATCACTTCCCAAGGAGAAAGCCTTGTGCAATGGTGTGATTGTTCCCATGGTCCAGCACTTCCAGGTTCTGCCATGTGCCGCTTACCTTCAGGTGCTGTTCTTTTTATGTTGACAGGTCCCTGTGGCTTACCCAGGGCTGTTCTGGGTCACACAAGGCCTTCATTCTTGAAGCAGATTCAGAGAAGGCTCTGCAGCCTCCAAAAACCACATGAAAGCATGCCTCATTATTGTGTGAAATTTTCAAAGGGTCCTAAGGCTACACAAGAGCACATTCCATTCTCATGCAGCCTCCACAGCTTCTGAAAATTGTGAGAGCATGGAGCGTGCTTTTGAGAATTGAAGAAGATGGGTGTGGTGGAAAAATTATGAATATCAGCTAGAGCTGATATATTTAGCCTGGAGAAGAGAAAGTATCAGGAGATACGTTATTTGTTTTCAGTTATTAGAAAACCTATAATGCAGAAGACAGGACCTAATGGTTCAGAGTTTTTCCAGCCAAGAAACTGGGATTAAATTACATGGAAGTAAAAAATGGGTTGAATTTAATACTGATAGTAAAAGTTGTTCAACAAAGAAATAAACTGTTTGGGAAGATGGTGTTTAAACAGAAGCTAGATCAAGGGTGTTAAACTCAATTTCATTGAGGGATGCATCAAGGTCGTGGCCAGGTTGGGTCTGGCCAGCTCAATGTCACTCCTGATGGGCTGTGGTGGCCCGAGCGCTCTGCCAGCAAAAACAGGTTTCCAAGCTCCATTTTTGACTGCCACGGCTTCCTGCAACCCTCTGCCAGTAAAAACGTGTGGCACTCCCAAGCTCCATTTTCACTGACAGAGGGTTGCAATAGGCCGTGGCAGCTGAAAACAGAGCTTGGGAGCCTGTTTTTGCTGGCAGAAGCACAGTCCTTCACTGTTTTCAGGGCGGCCCGTAGGCCAGATCTAAGTACCCTGCGGGCCAGGTCCAGGCCTTGAGTTTGACACCCCTGAGCTAGATGTCCTGTCAGAAATGCTGTTATTCCTGCACTATGGTTTAGAAGTTAATAGTGTAACTACGTGCAGAAATGAATTATTGTGCTGTTCAAATGTAATTAGCCAAATCTAGTAAGCATTAAGGCAAAACATTTTGAATTAGAAATATTTTGAATTTGAAGCACTTAACAGTAAGTTTGGAATAGATCTGGGACACTTGGGATCAGAACAGTCTTTCATTTTATCTACACGTTAAGCTTGTGAGGTAGATTGGACCAAGAGAGAGTGGCAAGTTCAGACTCATTCATTCCCCCAAGGTACTGGGTTAGGATGCTGTGTGAGCCCATTTCAGTGCATCAGATGTGAGTTATGGCGTAGCATGCTTTTATTCTTTGTATTGTGCTATTTTGAACTGTTGGCCACATCGTCACTTGGTGACTATGTAGCCAAAAATGGAAGTGTTTGACTTCTATGATACTCATATAGTCTAAACCAGACCTGTCAAACTGGCGGCCCGCAGGCCGGATGCGTCACACGCAGGCCACACACACCCCGGTTTCACAAAGACAAAAAAGTCATGATACGTCATGATATGTCACATGACATGATTGAATTTTGACAACCGTGGTCTTACACCATTCCACGTTTCATTTATATGCAGAGCCTGCCTTCAGAATTCTGGAGGGTCATACAGAATAATCATTTGTTGGCAACCACATCAGTGATGTTCTTCATGAATCACAGCTCCTACCTTCTGCCTGGATACTCTCATGAATCCCATGTTATCAAAGTGCATTTTTGATACAGCTAAGGTGAAAGAGACCATCAAATCTACTTGGATCTTCTGCCTGAGATCAAGTGTCAATAGACTGCAGGTTCCTGGATATTGTTTTGGGTTCTTTGTGATTTTCCACAATGTTCTTCAACTGATTTTGATAGGCTAGCAATTTTAGAAAAGATGTTATTGTCCCAATTTTTTTCATTTCAAGCCCTTGTCTCTGACTGTGAAGCCATGAGCTTCAGAGCTTTAGAAATTGTTTTGTGGGCCTTTTCCAGGCCTGTAAACATCAATTACTTCAAAAAGAAATACAAATGGTTTTCAGCAAGGTACAATGGGCTTCTAGAATCCATATAATGAGAAACTTATTGTAATGGTGTGGAGGGGGAAAGAGGGATTTGGGAGCATTTAGGGTAGGCAGGCCCAAATCAGACAGATAATTTAATAAAGTATTCATCCAATTGACCCTTCTTATCCTAATAGTAATAGCAATAGCACTTAGACATATACCACTTTACAGCCAGCTCTAAGCGGTTTACAGAGT
This sequence comes from Grayia smithii, assembly GCA_032468115.1. NCBI lineage: Eukaryota > Metazoa > Chordata > Lepidosauria > Squamata > Grayiidae > Grayia > Grayia smithii. Next base: position 94,952 of record JANHFM010001731.1, on the reverse strand, counting down.
CAGCATATTGACCCCAACAATTTGGGTTCTCATTTTACCCACCTCGGAAGGATGGAAGGCTGAATCAACCTTGAGCCTGGCAAGATTTGAAATGCCAAATTGCAGACAGCAGAAGTAGCCAGCAGTACTGCACTCTAACCACTGCGCCACCACGGCTCTAATCCTAACCCCTAACCTAACCCTAATCCATCCTGTAAATGAACTGATTAAACTAGGAAAGCAATTTTTCACACAGGCACATTGCATGTTAGATCACCTTGTTTATGAAATAAAGGAAAAAAGCACCTAGATTTGGTGTAATCTCACTCACTTTCTCTGTAAATAGGAGTCAAATGGAGCTCTGATAACCTACAGTGGCAAAGATGTGCAAAATTTATAAAATTCGAAGATATGAAAACTTTTTCATAGAACTGTCTATGTCTATACCTGTATATTTTACTATTTCTAAATTCATGTTTCTTTAAGAGGTGAAAATTAATAACAGACACAGACATTTAGTAAATTTTCCATCCAAATCAAACATTTTTGAAATATGTATTTTTAAGATAACAAGAGTTTGTTTTGTCCCTGAGTCCATGCTATAGATTTTCTAGATACAAAAGAAAAAGACAAAAAAGCTAGAACTCAGCCAGTCTTTCAAGTCTGTCATTACAACAGTCTCCTACTGAATCAAAATCATTGCATAGCTAACCACGGCTTTAAATGTTAAATATTAATAATGTTCTTACATGTATTTATATAGACATGCACAATAAGATGGTGTTTTTTTTGTTGAGTCCAAAAGAAACAGAAGCACCCTTCTGTTGACTTAACATTACAGACTCAACATTACAGATTCATGTATAGTTGTGATTTTCAATATTATTGCAATAAAATCAGATTTTGTAAGAGGGGCAATTTTTGAATTGCAGCTATAGTGAAATAATGCAGGCATTTTACAAATGTGTTAGATGATAGTTTGCATAACAATTGAAAGTCTCTTATTAAGTGTTTGGAAGTTGCTTGCAATTGTAAATATTCATGTTTATACAGTAACTGGTGCAGATTCTATTTATTTTCAGAAGCCAAATATGAGATAAATATGGTATTTACTATCTCCATTTTATATATAAAAAATCAGGATGTGGGGCCTGATTCTTTCTAACCTTCAGTGAAAGACATAGCTGGAATTTCTCTTTTGTAGATGCAGCTGCAGAAGAACAAAAAGTCATGCCTGTTTTCTTTATTGGGTTTACACATGTTCAAAGACGTTAAAATTCTAGTTACATTCTTGCATGTTGGGAAGCTTTGCTGCTTAGCTTTCAATTGGTGTTGGATCTAATTCTAAATGAGAAGGAGAAAGCATTTATCTTGATCTATGTTGCTGCAAAATGTTTTTGAAATAGAGAACTATGGAGAGGGGTAAAATTGTTATCTAAATAATTTGGGTTTCTGGGAAGTTTAGCTCCATGATTATATCTTTATTTCTTCTATATTACAGGGATCTAAAAATTGTGGTCCTGTTTCTTACTATAATGCAGTAAAGAAAGCAATTTGTCTCTAGCAATAGCCAGGCAGAACTATTGGGGACATTGTAGGTAGGGCATGATGTAATGGCCCTGCAATTTGCTTTGAGCATCTTGGACCATCAGAGGCATATGACAGAACCTTGCTCCTGTAAACATATTTAAGGCATCTCATGTTTCCTGAATATGGTAATATCCTGCCACATAGCTAGCATGTTTTTCCCCAGTTATCTTTATTGCATTCCATTCAATGGGAATAAGATTGCATTGTTGTAAGGTAAATGTTATCCCTGGTGAAGTCCTAGGCGTGTGTGTGTGTCTCACACACAAGCATACATGCACACCTTCAAGTCAGAAATATTTGTGCACATGCACAGACGCACCCATAAATATATAAATTTGTCAACTGGCCATTCAGTCTCTTTAAGCTTAAAGAAGCAAGACAATGGGCAAGATTTCAGAAGTGGTTTGCCACTGCTTGCTTCCTAGGGCTGAATGAGAGCAACTGGTCCATTGGCAAGAAGTTGCCAACATGCTTTATTAATTATTAATTTATTAATTACCTCACAGAAATGTTCTGGGAGAAAATGTGGTTTCAGCAGCATTTATCAAATATTGGCTGATCTTTAAAAAAACATGCAAGTTTAGGCTAGGCTAGTGCTTGGGCAATTACTAGCATATCCAATGGCTATAAGCTTGACTAGGAAAAAGTCAGAGGCAAACCACTGACAAGAAAACAACATAGTTGCATCTATTTAACATGCTAGTGAAACTCAAGGAAGTCATTTGTAATTTAAAACAGCATACCCAACTTAGTACCACCTAATTATGTACATTACATATGGAAAGTCAACATTCAGGAAAAGTTGCTGGTGCACAATTAGGACTATAGTCAAACACAATGCATATTTTAGTAAATTTTAAAATAGGAATCAACACCCAGGAACACTGTAGCTATTTTTGTGTTTCACAAGTGAATCCAATTATTAGGTGACTAATGTTAGATCTCCTCTAACATCTGTAACAGTAACTATTACATCAATGAAACTGATTATAATTTCTGAAGCATTAAAATTTTCTGAAGTATTGAGTAGAAGGAAGTGGGCTGGGAAGCAAAACAAAATAATTCAAAGGATTAATCTCTGTTGATTCTGTAGAAATTGAATTTACTAATTTTATGTTTAAATATCTCATCAAAATTTAATATTAAGGTATACACCTACACCTTGTCTAACAATGGCAACTGAGACTGGAAATACTAAGTGATGCAGTCATAAAGCACAATATCTTCATGTGACCATGCTACTTAGCATCAGTTCTGGCAGTCCTGGTTACTGTTGTTTGTAAGTAAGGACTATACCAATCATTAAGCAAGGACCTCATGTGACCACGACTTACCACTTCTTGCCACCTTCCCCACTGATTGCTTCTGAGAAGTCGGCAGGGAAGGTCATAAGTACGACTCATTCATCACCACCACAAATTTCAGGAGTTGCTGAACAAATGGATGTAAGCCAAGGGCTATCTTATAGGTTCATCAAAATGTGTACTCTATCCCCTAAACTGTCTCAGAAAGTTATATATTCAAATATAACATTAATAATTCACATTCCCTAGCTGTCAATGGATAAATCCTTCATGGAAATATAGACCTCTAGAACAAGTATGTTTGAGTTACATTGATAAGTCATTTTGATTTGCCAATTTGCAAGAAGCTGCTGTTACAAAGTCATTTAATCAAAGAGGATAAAAGTTGCAAGCACAAAATTAAAACAAGTTAGAATAACTTGGCTTATTTGCATGTGAAGGGAACTGGCATATTCTTTGATTACTATAATGTTGGTACATCTGACTCAGCCTCATCATATTTGCCACCTGCTTTCTCAATAACTCTTAAAGAGAAACAAAAGATGCAATTTGGGAATACAGTCTATTTTAACTATTTGAAATATAGTCTATTTCAACTCAAAATTAAATAAATGCTCTGAAATCAATATCTAAGTATATTTGCCATTCACATCATCTGTACCTCATGAGTCAGAAGTCCTATAGCTTCCTGGGAAAGTATGATCATTAGCACATATTGATAAATATAGATATTATTTTATTATATTCTGAAACAACCGAGATGCTGACAGGGTTGGTATTCTTGGCTGCTATCCTAGAGCTCAGAAGTTGGTGCCAAGGAAAAGATAAGGATTCCCACTGATGAAGTGTTGAGCTTCTGGCCTGCTGCTATTAAGATTCCTTGCCAGGTCACCATAGCAGTAACTAGTGAGTACCAACAACTGTTCAAGGCAGAAAGGCCAATCCATTGGAGGAAGGGGATGGATTTGCCATCAACTTGTGACAGTAAGGATTAAGTGATTAACACCAGCTAATTTCTTTATAATCAGAATGAGCCATTTAGAAACTATGTTCAAGTATCTGATTATGGATAGGGAAAGAGCAAATAGGTGAGAATGACAGAACTGGGGAAAGTAGCAAATATTTGAATATTACTTGGATCTCTATTCATTTTGCAAATAATTTTTCATCATTTTGCACTTTTGTAACATTTAAATGAATTATTTTAATTTTGGAGATAAGTATTTAGGGTTACCATCTTTATTTCTGTCAGGATAGTGTTCACCAAGAACATAACTGAATGGGCACTATTAGCCTCTACATTTTGTTCAGTCATCCATTGTAAGTTTTAGATATATAGACCAGGATTCACAGAACTACATAATAGCTAATTCTTTTACCACAAGGATTTTGTTTTTGGATCATAACTCCATTTTCCAATGGCATATGACAAATTACTTTGCAGTTAAGATTCCTCAAAAGATAATTATGAGGATTTCTCATTCAAAATAAAAATGTATAAAACTCATGATATCTGTGTTTTTAAATATATCTAAATTACTTCCTAGATTTAAATATAGACATATCAGATGAGAAAATAGAAATAGTCATATATTTATCACATTTCTACTTGTTCAGTTATATTGATGTGAAACTCTTATACTTTATGGGGCAATATTATCTCTTCGTGTATCAATTTGGGTGGGGTTTTCCCCCCAGATCTGGTCAATAAGTGTGGTAAAACCATGGATTACTTCTGCAGTGCAAATAAATGTCCCCTTTTTACTAAAGTCAAAAGAGGTTTTCTTAAGATTTTATTTTTAAAAAATCAAGTCTTAAATTTTCCTGAGGTAAAAGTTCCTAAAATCAACACAGGAAATAAATTTAAATATGGTATTGCCATCATATTGAAAAAGTATTTTTAAGAATAAATATAGCTGAAAAACAGGATGTGAATATTCTCAGTCTCCTAATTAGAAGGAAGAAAAATACAACGAACAAAAAGAAATTGAAAAACAAATATTCTACCTCTGTTGTGGCTTTTAAAAAGTGATTGTTTTTAATGGAGCAACCCTTTTCCAATACAACCTCAAAGAAATCTTGTTCACTCAGAAATAATGTTGATTTAAATGCTACAGACAGGGAATAATACCATTCAGTATTGAAATGGACTTCAAAGGGGAATCCACTTTCAAAATTTAGATGCAGGTTATTTTTTAAAGCAAGGTGGACAAGTGTGTGCCTGTCGATTCTACTCTGCCTGGAAACATATTCTTTCCTATTCAGATTCTTGCCCCTGTTTTGTAAAAGACCCCTTGAATTTAAATAACTAAGCATAGGAAGCTAATAGTACAAAGTAAAGATTCAGCCACTAGCATCAACTTCTTTCATCAGATATCCTCTGAGTCCCATTCTTAGAAAACTGAGTGTAGTTGCAGCAAAAGCCTCACTGATCTTCTCAACTAGAAAAAAAAAGTAGTGATAAGTGGGAAGGATCCTGCATTGCTAGGGAGAGTAACAAAGCAACTTTGCCAAATTGACATCTGGTAAATGGATGTTTTGTGATCAGCCACAATATTGTGGAAATCCTTTTGTGAGAACTCCAGTGACAAGCTTCGAAAACTCTAAATCCAAGTAGGTTTTTTATCCCTACTTTAAAGGGTACTTCTGTACGGAAGAGCCCGTACATTTCTCTTTGCTACTCACTTATTTCACAGTTCAAAATCCTTTCTCCTTTGATATGTAATGTAAATCTACATATTCATTAATTCACTGGCATTTTCTGTTTAGTATAGGCTTCCCTCTGTATGGTCTCTTTCAAATATGTTGGACCTTAGCTTCCATCATCCAATATAGACCTTAGCTAGGACATTGTGTACATATGATTTCAACACAACTAAATGGCCCCAGATTAAAGGAAGAACACTTTAGAAATGCTCTATATGAAGATACATGTATTTTCTCTTCTTCCATGATCAGTCTCATGGAAACATATTTTAAAAAGCTGCGCGCTTGTAAACTTTTATGTTTGCATTTTTTAAAAAAAATATTTATGCACACACCAAGCTTTTCTCTCAACTTGATTTTAAGTTAGATATTTTTAACTTTAAAATAATAATCAGAAGCTGGGATGCTGCAAAACATACATATCAGCCTCTAATAAGAATGTCCCTAGGCCTTATGGGCATCCTATAAAAGTCCTTAAGAAACGAGGATTGGTGGGTAGCTACAACAATATTGAAAAAGGCCCACCTGCCTAGAAAGGTAGGCTGGGTAGTGGGGAGCAATCTCTCCAATTGGCTTTCCAATAAATGGGTATTCAGGTATTTATCATGGCCTCATTCCCAGATGCACCATTTTCTAAAAGTGCCCTAAAGGTTCCAAATGTGCCTCTGAGCCCTCAAAGGTTGTCCCCTCTTTTTCTAAACATTTGATCATTAAATATAGAGTCATTAATCGTATTGTAAGAAACTCCTTGATAACCATGCAACTAATCAGATGGAGGAAAAGTTGTCATACCACTTTGCCCTTTTCATCACATATCCTCTGTAGTATTTGTAAACTGTTAATGTTAATTGTCTCTACTCAAAATGGGCTCTCAAAGTTGCAGTTTTGCATCATGTGACATCCTGAACAGAGAATTCAGGTTCTATCTACTGTATATTCCTTTTGAAGTCAATGGCAAAATTCCCAGAAATATTCATTGTATTGCCTTAATTGCAGCCTCAAGACAATTAAGGATATTCCTTGATAATTCATGACCAGCCGTTACATCAACTCAGCAAAAGAAACAAATATACAAATTATTTATTTTTCACGGAAGGAAGTATGTTAAAATACATGTCATTAATCTTTAACTTGGGATCCGTTAGGCTTCTTTCTTGTTTTTTTGTGTTCCATTTTGCACAGGAACCTGGTATCTCCATTTGACATCACATTCTGCTAGGTTTTTTTTTTGTCATGAGCGTGATGTCAAAAAGAAAGGCACTGATGTCACAGGCCCTCTAGTGCAATAACAAGGGATGAAAAGAAATGACAGGGCACCATGTTCCTCCTGTAACTTATTTAAATTAAAATAAAGGTGATATATTCACTGGAAGCACCAAATTAGTCTAACACTGGCAACTGCTACAATAGCCAGTGTGTGAATTCATGCTACCTAAGGACCAAGAAACACACTCACACAAGAAACATGGTCTCTCTTAACAACCAAGATACATATATGTTTTTCCAACACTTAAAAAAAACCATATATTGGAGATTCAAAGTTGACTTGCTGTCTTGTTTCTTAATGCTAGCAAGGCATGTTGTGTTTCATTCACTATGAGATCCAAATCAAAATCTGGAAATAGGATGTAGAGTAGGAGATGGGACATTAAATGCAAAAAAAGAAGTCATTGATCAGAAAACGTACTTTTTGCTAAAAACAGGGTGGGGAATAAAGCTCAAGAAAAGCCCACAAAAGATCTACCATTTAATGTTGCAAGTTCATGAGAATGTAGGAAGTTCTCACAGGGAGGGACGATTAATTTCAGAAAATGAGTGAAGACAACCCTCTTGGATGGAAAAAGCATTGTGAAGAGCTAGTGAAGCTAAAAGTTAAAAGGATAATGCCCCACAGTGAAGACTTCCTGAAGTAGCTTAGTAGTTGTACTGGCGCTGGCATGGTTGGTAGACAAAGTGACCTTGGGGTTTGGCCCGTTGTGGGCGGCACTCTCTGGCACGGTTCTGCCTCTTCATGACTTTCTGACTCAACTTGTGCTTCTCTGCCAACTGCTTTGCCCTCTGAATCCGACGCACTTGATTGACCTTCTCCAAGATGGCAGCCTTGGTAGCAAGAGAAGTGGAGTGATGTGGGGGACGGCGCTGTAAACAGTTTTCAGGTATTTCGCTGCAGAAAAAAAGGCATACAAAGTGAGGTGAATGCAGCATTTTTGATATGGCAAGCACCTACTTTGAAGGACCAAGGACATAACATTTTCTCTAAATAGCAAAAGAGTGATTCACAAAAAATTAATGTAAGCAACTCATCCATAAATGTGGTAAGGAACACGAGCTACAACTCCTACAACCTACAACAAAATGCATGATAGCTGTATGTATAGACCAAGGGATGTCAAATTTTATTTCATTGAGGGCCACATCAGGGTTGTGTTTGACCTCAGGGGGCCAGGTGGGCATGGCCAGGGTGGGCGTGGCCAGCTCAACATCCTGCAATCCATGTGCGGCCCTCTCAGGCTCCGTTTTTGGCTGCAACGGCCTCCTGGTGCGCTCTGCCAGCGGAAACAGAGCCTGGGAGGATCACATGCAGCCCTCTCAAGATCCATTTTCATTGGCAGAGGCACCGTGGGGGCGGTCCTTCATTGTTTCCAGGGCAGCCCCATGGGCCAGATCTAAGCACCCCATGGACTGGAACCAGCCTACGGGCTTTGAGTTTGACATCTCTATTATAGACAATTCATGAAATGTCCCTTCCTCCTACTTTTTTCAGGGCTAAAGTTATGTAACTATGGATCTGTTCAGGCAGGCAGTTCAGCTATGCAATGAAAACCAAAGGAGAGTGAATGGGGACTGCTGATGGCCTCGTGCATCCAGGCAGCAGGGGACATATTTGAGCAGGTATCTGCTGTAATGAACATTCACTGTCCTCCATAGGTAGCAAAATTCCTGGGTTATATCATTCCAGTAAGTAGGGAAAAGTACTGATATAAACAATGTTAGTAAGTGTTTCTTGTCTGTCTATATGATTCTATTCACAGACAGGAATGAAACACCCAAATAGGAATACTGTCATACTTGTAGGCCTTTCAGGAGCTCAGAAATATGAATGGTACTCAATGAAAGTTGAGAATATCTGAATATATTTTATTTTACTACATCAAAGAATCAATTTGGGGAAAAAGAACATTTAACTGGGATAGTGACATTCCAGGCAGCCTAGTAAAATAGGAAGTGATAGTCAAATCAGAACTTTGCAGCATTTGCAAAAATGAAATTCCTTACGCATTCTTTATACAACAAATAGTATAACCCTGCTCACATGTACTTTGAAGTAAGCCCCACAGATTTCACAGAGCCTTTAAAGAAACGGGAGGGAAAGAAGTTTTCCCAAGTTGTTGCAATCCTCCCCCAACTGTTTAGCTCCTCTCATATACTTACCTGGGTATACTTTTATATAAATTTAAACGTATACATATGGTACAATATTCTGCTTGTAATGCTAGAAGATACAATCTCAAAACCTTGAGAACCCACCAGCTCTGGAAATGTTGGGCTATAGTATATTTATTCCTGGCTGTGAAATTTGTGAAAAGGAACTTACTTCTCCTGGATGTCCTCCTCAGGATCCTCTCTCTCCACAATGATGCTGGTGGTGGTGGTGACATATACAGACATGCTGGGATGCTCAATCAAGAGGTCCTCCATGGGGCTGCTCTCCATACTGACAGGATCAGGACCTTCTGCAGTAAAACAGGGGGGAGGGGTAACAAACCAACTCTCATCCATCAAGCAGGGGTCAGGCTGAGAGGGCATGGACCTGCTGACACAGTCACTGAGGGAGTGGGGTGAAGACGTGGTAGATGGAAGGGACCCATGGTGGCAACGGGAAGCGCAAACAGAATCCTTCTCACCTACCCACTGCTCAGTGCCAAGACTTGAAGCCAAACTATCTAATAAGAGATGGCAGCAATCACCGGCCACACAAAATGGGAACAGCCAGAACAGCAGCAACAATGATACAAACAAAATTCAAAAGAAACATCAGAGTGCAAAGCCATTCAACAGGAATGCATGGCAGTGCAGGATGTGTACAGGAAGGAAAACGGTGCACACATTCAATATATTCAATGGATGGGAAGGAAGAGGATGGGAACGGAGAAGGGAAGGAAGGAGAAGAGAAAGGAGGGGCATTATTAGTGAAAAAGATACCCCAAAGGCATTGGTGTGACTCATCCTGAAGTCTTTCCTGATGGCTCAGGACTGCCCCAAGATATTTTACTATCCTGTGACGCCAATACTCAGAATCACTTGAGATTGCAGCTGTGTGTCACTTGTGGTGTGCTTTCTGACATATTTTTTTGGCCACATTGTCCGGTGTTCCAGTTGGTATAAATCTCTCTGTGTGTGCTATTTTATTTGTGGCTGTAAAATAGGTCTACTTCAGTTGCCTCTGTAAATATCCCAATAATTATCATGCTGTGTAAAGGAGGGAGTTAAATATCCTGAACAAATCAGGCAGTAGGATATGCTACTGGGTTATTAAATAATCAAACAAACACAAGAGTGAGAAGAATATATGCAAATAATAAGAATGCCTAAATCTCTCCCAAAGAGTAAACATCAATTGCTGATGAGCTATAAATGCTAATGTCTTTAAGTGTGTACTGTTCTAAATTCAAGGAGATTACAGCAAGACTTTATTTTTGAAAAAAGGAACAAAAAATGATTCCATAAAAAAAATTGGGAACAGGGAGGATAATTTAAAATTAGATGGGTGGCATCTCCAGCAGACAAGGATTTTTTTTTAAAAGTGCCTTCTTCCTTTTTTAAAAAAAATTAAAGCAATAATACTAAACATTTTTAGAGAGAGCTCAGCTGCGTAATTTTAACAAATATTGCACCAAAATTTGTCATATAATTGTCACTTGTTTGCAACTCTTGGAAGTAGTTTTGTCTTTTCACAGGCTCGCATAATAGCCTCATTGGCTTTACTTAACTTTTCCAGTTTCAGGGAGGGAAATGGGATTGTTGCCTCAGGTGCTGTGTTTGTACACCACATGCTTCAAAATACCTCTTTGGACTAAATGTAAAGTATTACACATTCCTATTAAGCATGTAAACCTCAAATGCTAAAAGTTCTATTAAACTGGATGATCACCAAGTTTGCACTGCAATGACCTGATTCTCTTCCAGCTCCTGCATAATATCATTTGAGGTTTTTGTAGAAGGGGGAAAAATGGCCTAACTATCTAGATGTTATCCTTCCTGCATTTGAACTCATACTGAAAGCTGGGATGGTGGCACCCTAGTTACACAGCCAGACAATTTTTCTTTCAGCTTGCAACATCAATTGTGTCAACCGTTGTATGTTTCAGGGGAGAGCCTTTACATGGGAGATGGGGGGGGGGGGGGGAGAGAGAATGGCCCATTTTAACCCAGAGACTGGGAAGGAAAATGAAGCCTTTGTCACAGCCAGTTTATATAAGCAGAGAAAACCAAGATGAACAAGTTTTTTTTTTTTAATAGGTACCATAAAACTGACTTGAAAAATGGTGGTGAGATTTGTTGATAAGGTTGCTTCTTAAAATCTACAGTACTAGAGAGCTCCCAGTTCAGGCAGCGGGAGTGGAACTAGCCAAGACTTCCCACAAACAGGAAAGCAGGCAACGTCTAATCCCCCAGATTGTCTATTGTCGCAAACTGCAAAACAGACCTTTTGCTATATGAATGGTGCCACAGCTGAGCTGGAAGAAAATGTGTTTGGCTGTTAAGGAGGGTGATGTCATGGGAACATGGCAGCATGTTGCTATGTCAGAATTGATGTCAACATCACTTGTAGAGAACCCTCGGGAGTAGATTTTCAGCACACAAAGGCAGCTGCGATTGACAGAGATTTGGGATTGCGTCCCGCACTATATTTTTGCACAAAGCCAATGCACACAGTATTTGTTCTTTATTGTATTTGCCTTTATGTTGCCATTTTCTTCTCTATGCAGTCATTCCCAATGTGATATTCCAGAAATCTCTGCCACATAAATTAGAATACTTGTGTTGCAGTACCCTTTTCCTTGATTTGTTGGTTTCAAACGTAAGGTTTGGAAGCATGTTTGCTGACTCAGATCATTGCAGAAAATAGAATATTTTAAAAGTCTAATTTTCACAATGCTTCTATTAGAACCGAATTGGACTTTTGTATGGCTATCATTATCCAAGCCTTTGGGCACAGCACTAAGGTTACACATGGAGACATTATTGAATATTTGCTTTAGTTACTACCAACTTGCCTTCCATTGAGGACCTGTATACTGCACAAGTCAAAAAGAGGGCTGTGAAAATATCTACAGACCCCTCACATCTTGGACATAAACTGTTTCAACTCCTACCCTCAAAACAATGTTATAGAGCACTGCACACCAAGGCAACTAGACACAAGAACAGTTTTTTCCCAAACGCCATCACTCTGCTAAAAAAATAATTCCCTCAACACTGTCAAACTATTCACTAAGTCTGCATTACTATTACTATTAATCATTCCTATCACCCATCTCCTCCCACTTATGACTGTAACTTGTTGCTGTATCCTTACGATTTATACTGATTGTTTCCTAGTATAATTTGACTGCTTATTTGTACCCTATGACTATCATTAAGTGTTGTACCTTATGATTCATGACGAATGTATCTTGTCTCTTTATGTACACTGAGAGCATATGCATCAAAGACAAATTCCTTATGTGTCCAATCACATTTGGCCAATAAAGAATTCTAATCTAATCTAATCTAATCTAATCTAATCTAATCTAATCTAATCTATAAAATTAGACAAGAGCCCAGATTTTATCTGTTTGTAATTATAAAAAGTTTATTTGTAGCTTATTGAAAGATAAATGTAATTTAAAAAGTGTAAAAGATTCTTTCTGAATAATATTTGTCTGTCTTTCTTTGTAGTTTGAAATATTTGAGGTAAGTAAATACCAGTAATTGAGGAAAATATGGAAACATTATCATATACTGCTTTCAGTTCCAGATAACAAACTTGGCAGAGGCAGAATCAGCTCAAATCTTCAATTAAAAAAAATAAATCTTCAATTACCCTTAAAGTTCCTTTTTCTTCTCTCAGCCAAGTCTGAAAATGGCATTCATTTGCATATTAAACACTATTGCTATTGCTATTTGAATTAAAGTAATTAAACTAATTAGCTAAAGTAATTGGCCATCTTCTAGATGACTAGGATCTTTCTCTCTTTAGTTGTCGTAGAGAGACTAAATGTTGTTAAAGTTTGTGTTGTCACATAAGCATTCCAGTGAAGTCAGTTTGTAATAACTTTAAGCATGTAGCGAACCTGATTTTGTGTGACTTTCCTATTGTTGCTAGGTAGTATACTCTTTGTTTTATTCTGGCTGTATTTTATATATGATAACTTTCATTTATATAACCCATTCATTCTTTTTTTTTTTCATTCATTCACTCTGACAGAGTGGATGGCAGAAGAGCAGCAAATGAGGTGGATTCATGTTGAATTCTAAATATTTCTTTCTCTTCTTTCTTATCCCAGTTTCCAAATACAACATTTGGAACAATATATTCCTGAACTGAATGAATAAATTTAACCCCCATGCACATACCCAAAGATGAATGGATATTGGTCTGGTGGTTCACAGACAACATTGAGCTATAATCCAGCTGATGTGAAATATGACAGCCACATCTCTTGCATGTATTGCACACATGCACACCACATCAGGATTTAAAATAACAATAACAAGATAATCAGCTAAGTGGTGTTAGGCTTTGGATAGAATATGGATGAGTGAAGAACAGTGAATACCGGGGATCAGGGGTGAAACGCTACTGGTTTAGACCAGTTCAGGCGAACTGGTAGTTAAAAAATATGCTACCAGTTCAGGCGAACCAGTATTTCCAATGATCAGCTGTGACGCGGGATTTATATTAACTAGAATCATCGGATTTCCTGCTTTCTAGCTAATCTAAATCATGTGGCACAGCAGATTCCCACCCCGTCACTGTTCTACTTACCTTAGCAGACTCGGAAGGCTTCAAAATGTTCCTTTTTTAGTGCTGCGTGGGTGCACCTCAGGCACATGAAGCGTGCATGTGCATGCAAAGCAGGGGTGGGTTCTACCCACCTTCGCTACCGGTTCTCTTCGTGCACACGCGCAAAACCAGTAGCAGACTTCAGAGGATTTCACCGCTGCCAGGGATGTATTTTAGACTGGGAAGTCACTTCCATAATATTGCCAAGCAAACGTTGTAGCTCTTCCCCTGAAGCCAATGGGAGTGACGTTTGACCCTAGAACAACTTTAATTTTTCTGGGTTCCTGTAGATACAAGGGAGGGTTAGGCAACAGAAACAATGGTTCATTTCTCCTATTTGTAGAAGAGGCAGGGGTAAGTTTAGAAGAGTAAGGGGTAAGCAAAGCAACTCTTGATGTTTTTCTTTCTTTATCATAGAAAGTAATGGAAATGTGGGAAAAAAATAGTGCCCGGAGGAGGCGTTGGGTAAGCTTCATACGAAAAAAAAATGTGAATATATTCCATTAGTTGGTTTGGTTAGAGCAGAGGTGGGCAATTATGGCTCTTTCAAGACCTGTGGACTTCAATTCCCAGAATTCCTGT
>JANHFM010001730.1:191784-203198 GCA_032468115.1 Grayia smithii | reverse complement strand
TTGTAAAAATGCCGCTTGGAAGCAGGCATATACAAGGAATGAAGGAATTTGCTGAGCACTTGAGTTGTGCTCGAAATAAGCCGCCCTGAGTCTCTGGAGAAGGGCGGGATATAAATAGAAATTAAAAAAAATAACAATAAAAAACCATAAAGCTATAAATTATTAATTTTTAAAACTTGGTTTTTCAAAAGCTTTATATAATTTTTTATATTTTTAATATTAGATTTGTATGCCACCCAGAATCCCGCTATGAAGGGGATGAGTGATTTTTAAATAAATTGGTGAATAAGTAAACAAACAAACAAGATGAAAGCAGCACACTGCAACGGTGTTTCACATATTGGAAGAACTAGCTGGCATAATCCAGCACATTCCTGGTTAAACTATTATCCTGAGTTACAAGAGTATACAAGTGTTAGTAATTTTCTCATTACTGTGAGGGTGAAACAGTTGTTGAAAAACACATTTCAGAGGTGCTTTGTGCTTACAACTGGCAGCTTGGATTAAAAACAGTTCAGATTTGAAATATTTTGTATACTTTCCCTAACATTGTGGCATCTAAATGCAGTTGCTGAATGACAAACTAGTTTATTAACATTTTAATCTCTGTTTTCTGCTTAAAAAGCACTCAGAGCAGCTAACAAAGTTATTTAAAAACAGGATGAAAATATGATTAAACTAATGATTAACAGACTCAGTGTAAAGAGCTGTGCTGGTGCAGTGGTTAGAATGCAGCATTGCAGGATACGTCTGCTGCTTGCCAGCTGCCTGCAATTTGGCAGATCGAATCTCACCAGGATCAAGATTGACTCAGCTTTCCATCCTTCTGAGATGGGTAAAATGAGGACCCAATTGCTGGGGGCAATATGCTGACTCTGTAAACCGCTTAGAGAAGGCTGTAATGCACTGAAGCGGTATATAAATCTAAGTGCTATTGCTACCTGTAAAACATAAATCAATGAAACAGAAATAAAATGGATGGACAGACCAGCTAAAGAAAGTCAGCCAAAGCCAATGAAAGCTAAGTCTTTTCCGAATGCTTGAGAACAAGAAGAATTGGAGTTGGGCAACCTTGAGAAGGAAGAAATTTTACAAAATGGGAGCAGTCCCCACAAAGGGCTAATTTCTTCTGAATAACAGCCTGGCTTTATAGGGGAACAAGCAGATAGAAAAAGCCACAAATAGGCTGGGTGAATGTATGCAGGGGCAGATTATAATTTTGCTCCCTACATCCCAAGGCAAGCAGGTACCAAATCTTTTACACATTGATTTACAAAGTTTTATATGCCACCTTCTCTCATGATTCTTCAATTATGAAGTACAGTTAAGTTTCAATGGAAGAATATATTTGTAGCTCAGGTTTGAACTGTGGACTCCTTGGTGCTGAGCTTGGTTGTTTGCTTCATTACCTAACTAGGTAACATCATCAGTACACTTGATTTCACAAAAGAAGAATTTTTTTTAAAAAAGAGTAATATTATTAACCATTAATTATTAACTATTAATATTCTAACATATTAATATTTACTTCAGAGTAATGATTATTTTATCTAGCCATGTTTTATTTGAACATCTGATTCCTTTCTAGATAAGATTCTCTAATCTGAACCATGTTTTAAAGTAGGCTTATACATTTTTGCTGACTTTAACTATAACCATAGATTGTTACTGTAAGCACACTTTTGAGCTTTGCACTAGTCTCTCACCACCTCACAGAGCTACAGAAGTCAAATTGCCTCAGATTAAAACAATTGTTCTTTTGTTTTCTTCAAATTCTGAATTCATTGTCTTCCAGGTGACAACAAAATCATATATTGGCTCCTACTGAGCCTGGGGGGGCAGTGGTTAGAATGCAATACTGCTGGCTAGTTCTGTTGATTTCCAGCTGCCAGCAGTTCGGCAATTCGGCAATTCGAGTCTCACCGACTCAAGGTTGACTCAACCTTACATCCTTCTGAGGTTGGTAAAATGAGGACATAGGTTGTTGGGGGCAATAGACTGACTCTGTAAACCACTTAAAGAGGGCTATAAAGCACTGTGCAGCAGTATATAAGTCTATTGCTATAAAACTACAATTACGTTTTGCTCTATGTAATAAGACAAAATATACACCCATCCTATAGAAAATCCAACCAATTTATGCTTTGTACACAGATTGAAACATGGCAGAGTCGACGGCCAAAACAATTACTGTAAAACAGGCAGTTGAAAATATCCCCACAAAACACAGACAATAATGGCTGCATTGAAGACATCCAGAAATGACAGAATCCCCCAGTGAAACATAGCTAATACTCCCCACCAAAACAAAGAAAACTAAAGGAAAACTACACAAATCAAATGATTCTCAGCTGCTGATCTGCATGAAGGAGATCATCTGGGATCAAATCAAGCTGGAGCCTTAATCCTATGCTTGATTGTGAGACTGTTTTATATTTTTAATCATATCACCATTTTGATAGAGTTTCCTTTCATGGGAAAGGAGCAGATACACAGGTGTGCTTGGCAAAGCAGTCAGGTGGTGATGCCATGATTCACCCTACAACCCCAAGCAATTTGATCTGGAACTCTACCATCGCTTGAGCAAGAATGGCAGGAGACCTTCTGTGGACTAAATGAGGAAACCTGAGTCTGAGAATGATGATTATTATTTTTTTTAAAAAGGATTTTCATCCTTTGTATTTTACACCAATGTAGTTGATTCTGTTGGTAAGCAGATTTTCCCCAACACCAGTGTTTCAAATAATTGGAATGGGTACCACACACAACCATGGTAATTTGAGGGTCAGTTACCACTGAACGATTGTTCAATAAACTAAACATATGTCATTTCTGAAACAGGGACAAAATAAAATCTTGCCTGGATTAAAATTGGAAGTAAACCTTCTTAGTAATTAGAAATACTTAGGCTAACATCTAAAACAAGAAGTCTTATTCTAGGGTTGTCCAACCTCTTGAGGGTCAGTGGATAGATTTCAGGGAGTCCGTGAATTTGGATGGCAACCCCCTACCCCAATCCTTGACTGTAATCTCTGAAATTTAGCTGTTCATTCAACAATATAGGTAAGCAACTACGTAATTTATGACTCTGGAGTTTAAAAATATTTTTTAACTTCAATAAAGGTTGCTGTCTAAATTTATTATAACCTATACAAATATTTTTTTCCTCCTAGCAGGGATGAAATCCAGCAGGTTCTGACAGGTTCTGGAGAACTGGTAGTGGAAATTTTGAGTAGTTCGGAAAACCAGTAGCGGAAATTTTGAGTAGTTCAGAGAACCGGCAAATACCACCTCTGGCTGGCCTCAGAGTGGGATTGGAATGGAGATTTTGCAATATCCTTCCCCTGCAGTGGGAAGAGAATGGGTATTTTGCAGTATCCTTCCCGTGGAGCAGGGTGGGAATGGAGAGTGGGAATGAATTGCATTAAATGTTTGTTATTTTCTAATGTTTGATACTGTGTTTCCCCGAAAATAAGACCCTGTCTTATATTTTTTTGAACCTTGTATAAGGGCTTGGCCTTATTGCCATGCGCTCAAAAGCCCAATTGGGCTTATTATCAGGGATATCTTATTTTGGGGGGAAACAGGGTAATTGCACTTGAGCATAATTCTGAGAAGGTTCTATTAGACACTTAAAGAGCCCATGGCACAAGAAGGGAAGCCATACCAAAAAAAAGGTGATATTTTATAGATGGGATTGTATCTTTTTTTAAATTGCAATGGCTAAGTGGCTAACAGTTGAAGTGGTTGGTGAGTGAAGGAGAGATTTGGTTTTTTTAAGGGAATTATGTTAGTAGTTTGTTACCAACATATATCATGTCTCTGGGGAATGCAAAAAAGAAGGGCCACAGAGGAGCAGAACAAGGGATGTATCTGGTCCACTCGTGCTCCAGATATTTCACAAATCAATGTTTGCTTTGAGAAAAGAAAGAATAAGCTGTAAAAATGGAAGCATAATTGAACAATGATTGAAATGTCAGCTAGTGAAGTAAGCGGGGATGATCAAGGAATCCCTGCAAGAGTGGGCATGCAAAATGACAGCCTAACTGGAACAGAATCTGAGAATGGGAGGATACCTATTTCTCATCAATTATACATTAGACTGAAAAGCTCAGCTTAGTTCCCATAATTTAGCAGACTTTTTTTCTGCTTGGAAGATTGTATGTAGTAGTTCATATGCTTCGTTTCATTGTTTCCCTCTTATTAACATATTCTTCAACATTAAAAAGATGCAATGAATATATATAAAGGAATATATCCCTTGTTTCATACATAAGAAGATGTTGGTGTTCTGATTGAATATTAAAAAAAAACCCTAATAAAGACTAGATGGAGCAGAGCCTATGCAACCTATAACTTCACATGAAGTCTTATTATAAATGCAGGCAGATAATAGAGGTAGTCCTCAACTTACAACCACAACTGAGGCCAAATTTTCCAATGCTAAGCAAAGAAGTTTTACAACCTTTCTTGATACAGTTGTTAAGTGAATCACTGCAGTTGTTAAGTGAATTATGCAGTCATTAAGCAAATCTGGCTTCCCCATTGGCTTTGCTTGTTGGAAGCAAGCTGGAAAGGTTACATACCCCAGGATAATGCAATTGTCATAAATACATGCCAATTGCCAAGCGTCTGAATTTTGATCATGTGACCATGGTAGTTAAGTGTGAAAACTGGTCATAAGTTACTTTTTTCAGTGCTGTTATAACTTTGAAATGTTTCTAGACTAAAGGTTATAAATCAAAGGTAACTACAATATAAAATTCTTGGAACTAGTTTTATATTTATAATGCTTGCAAAATTTCTAAACAAGCAGAGAGTCAATAGTTCAGGTAGATGACCCACCTTATATGAAAACTACATGTAGGAACCTGAAATAAGTAAGCTGAATAGAGTTTCAGCATAATCATATTCATATCTGAAGTTTTTACTGTGCCTATCAAGAATATACTGTGGCAACTGAGGTAATTTATAAGCATCTAGACAAACCAAACTGGGCATTTGTGGTAACACCCACCTTTGATATCAGCTAACCATGAGCATTCATGTGATTCTTTAAAGCTTAAAATCCTCACTTTCAAGATAACATAAAGAAATGAATCACATAGCATAAGGGTAAATATTTAGAGAGGATGTCTGAACATCCTTCAATCTGTAGCCTGGATCCCAGTAAAATTATAAGCCTCCATCTGAGCTGTTCATCTTTAGAAAGAGTGATGGCAATCATAGGACTGAATGACAAAGTGCTGCGCATAGAAAATATCTTAGAAAGGAGGATTAATCTAACTTTCTTCCCAACATGGTTGTTTTCAATGTACAGAAAAGTCTTTTTGTGGGAAAACAGTCCTACATAGATGTCTTCATCAGCCTTTGGAAATAGTACAGCCCCAATCTAATTTTACCACTTCAATGAGACCTCAGGCTCCTTTGAAGACTTTGCTTTCTATGGAGTATACAACCATGTGGTATGTTTTTCTTCATAGTGCTTAAGAATGTATGGTGAACTATGTTTGCAACTGTATCGATGTTGTCAAATAAGAAAGGCCAACCAGTGATCCTTGCAATGGTCTTCCCCTGGAACATCCTCAACATAACCAAAAAGATTGACAAACATATGTGGACTCTTAGCATATCATTCAATAGGTGTGAGTAGCCTGATCTTGCATATTGAGTCAAGCAGCCTGATCTTGTATATTATGACTCAATTTATGGGTTTGGTTTATGAATGTAGGACTTCTAGTAATTTTTTTTCCGTTTTGCTTGTATTTAATAAGACTGCATGACTTGGATTTGGATTCAAACTGAGTTAGACATCCACCAATTGTTTTGGAAATATTCTAATTTGAAACAAAGAAGTTGTCATTTGAAACCTATTACAGTAACTAATCCATCTTAGATTCAGTTAAGCAATGGTGTCCAGTGACGTTTCTATGATAGCATGCACAAAAGCACTTCAAAAATCCAAATCAAATTGTGTCAATTTTCCAAAGCAAACTACATCATCAAATCAATTTTTGAACTGATACCGAAATTCAAATCAGATCAAGATTGGTTTTAGTGCAAACTAATATTGAGTTTGACAGCTTAATAAATTGCATGCTCTGAAGAGCTAATGCCAGTGCTTACTTAGAAGGCTAAGAAACCATATTGAAACATCCATGGTTTCATATACCCCAACTTAACTAGAAATTTATACATACAAAACTATGAGAATCATTCTTACAGGCTGCAATTTTGCTTCCTTGCAACAGCCAATCATGATAGGCAACACCATCCATTATCTAGGGTTACATAATGTTTAATGTTTGGTTCAGTCTGAGCTTGGGACCCAAATTTGCTTCCAGGTGTAAGACAAAAGCACACTTAGTTTGAAACTTCAGTGAACATTTCTCCAGAATATACAGTCTATCCCATCAGAAAGCCATGGATAGTGCAGTTTAAAGGAAATTTTATATTACAATAAACAATCTGTCTTGGTTTCTTTTAGGCAATGATTTTTGGTGATGTTTTTTACTACACATGTACAAATCTTTCAGAAAAGTGCTTAATTTATGGCAGCAATACAAGAAAAATGCCACATCAAAGAACTGAAGCAAAGACTTTGCTAGGAATTGGAGTTATCTTTTATGAATATATACACAGAAATGACTAAGGAAAACACTGGAATAGCTGGGTTGAACTTTAGGAGGATGCAGCTGAAGCATCCTGTGAAATGAATGACAGAGCTTAGATCATTCACATTCATACTGATTGGAATAGAGAATATCATACCTGTTATTTTTGTATGGGGAAGGTTGATTGCTTATTTTGGTGCCTTTTAGACAGTGTTGGCTCTTGGCAATGCCTGGGCAGGTCCCTGCAGTTTTCTTGGCAAGGTTTCAGAAGGGCTTTGCTATTGTCTCTTTCCTAGAGTCAACAGAGAATGAGTGACCCAAGGTCACCTAACTAGCTTTGTGCTTAAATTGGGACTAGAACTCCTAATCTCCTGGTTTCTAGCCTCATGCCTTAATCAATACATCAACCAGGCTTTCTAGTAATGCACTGCAGGCTCTACAGTTCCTAAATGTTGAATGGAACAAGACAATCATTATAGGAGCCCTGGTTGGCGCAGTGATTAGAATGGAGTATTGCAGGCTAACTCTGCCCATAGTCTGGAATTTGATCCTGATAGGTTCAAGGTATCCTTCCACCCTTCCGAGGTCGGTAAAACGAGGACCCAGATTGTTGAAGGGCAATGTGCTAATGTTGTAAACCTCCCACAGAGTGCTGAAAACAGTTGGATAGATACAATTACTCATTGAATGACAGTTGTCATTGACTGTTAAATATAAGTGTATGCATGCCACTCCCTGTATCCTTGCTGTTAAATGACAATTGTCATTCAACAGCAAGGATACAAGGAGAGCATGCATATAATCCTATTCAACTGTCATAATGATATATATTTTCCCAGTGACAATAATTATGGAATTTTATATTCACAGTTTAGTGGTACTAGCAAAGCAAGGTGGAAGAATAAACGCAGATTAAAACTTAAAGTTAGCCTGCAGAAACACACACTCAGATTTGTTAAATAAAAGTTACAGAAAAGAGAAAAATAGAACAATCCTTTACATGTCTATGTGATCCATTCTTAATCCAAAGCATAATACCTCCTCCCAACGAAAGGCTTTTTTTAAAAGGAAGAGAGATTATGTTCTTTAATGGGAAGTTGATACCACACTATTATTAACTGATTAAGGGGAAATATCAACTCCAACATATTAGGAAATAAGAGTCACACTGTCACTGAGCATTTTAAGCTCCTCATCATTTAATGGAGATATTGATGTTGACACCGAATTTTCTAAAAACTCACCCCTAATCTCAGGATGAAGGATCAAATTTATTTTAAGAAAATCATTTCCAACCTTCCAGCTGTCAAGGTTATTATTTATAGAAGATAATTTACCAAGCAGCCTATCAGAATCAACAATTATTACTCTGGCTGCTACCAAGACACATTAAAGTACTTCCTTTGAAGAATTTACAGTCTCAATAGGAGAGTTTTAAATAGTCAGAAAGAAACCATTTTCACAAGCCAGAATGTGTTCAGTGGGAGTTCTTATAATTGCAACTGTGTCTCCTTCCAAAAGGTTTCTTTAAAAAGACATTAGGAACCCTTCATTATCTTTGCAGTTAACTTCCTCCATTGTGGTCCAACCCTAGATACTGTTTCCATGGTGGTGAGTATTCTGCTCTCAAACATCTCCAGATTTTTTTTTTTCCCTTTGGCAAGGTGCAACATGCCAAACATGCAATTGGCTGGCTCATCAGTTCAAAGCATACCCACTGAAATGAGTGAGATTTAATTTAATTATGACCGACTTAAATCTGAAACTGAGAGAATGCCAGCATGTTGCAAATTTCATTTGAATAAGGTTACGTTGACTTGAGGGGCATTTTCATTATAGTTAGGTATCCGATCCTGATATGGTGGTTTAGAATTCTAGAGTATTTAAGACTCCTATACAAAGAATACTGGGATAAAATAACCTGTATGACTGATGTTTCAGCTGGAGTAACAATTGTTCTTTTATATGAGAAAAGCCTAAGAGTTATATTACGTGAAGAAGAGGGTTGGGAAAGAATTCTCCAACATCATTATTATTTATTAGTCCAGTTCCAAGATTCTTTGGGGGAAATCAGGACTGTTAAAAGCCACTAAGAAGTAGAAAGCTTCTTATAAGTGATGGAAGTATTTTATTTTTGTATATACTGCTTATTAAAACAAAGCTCATAAAATGGTTTATAACAAATTTCTACTACTTCGCAGTAAAAATTGAAAACAAAACATTTTAATTGCTCTAAAACCAGAACAGTGTCTGACACTCTTAAGTCTTGACTGATAGCGATCATTATTTCAATAAGGTACACATTAGAAATGTACAAGAGGCAGAATTATTTTTATTGGGTTTCATGGTCAATGAAGTAGAAAAGAAATATGGGAAACTAATATTATAAACTAACATTACATGACTAACATTACATGGTAACAGCCTCAACTTTTGAGGACCAGTTGAAAGTACCCATTGTCCAGCATCATTATAATGTTGATTGGTTGTTGGATAAATGATCGAAACTCCAGACCTAGCAATGATAAAGCATATAAAACATTTCTTTAAAAAAAAAGCAGCAGTAAATGCAGTGCAAAATCTTAGAGCAACTAAAGCCAGAAAAGTTCGTGATAAAACAAAACAAAAAAAGAAATCCTCTACCTGGCAACCACTCATTAAAAAAAAACCCTGGAGAATAATAATTATGAGAAAGAGACTTGGTCTGTTGTTTCAATGATAAAAAAAAAAACCAGTCCCTGCCAAATCTGCCTAGAGATGGTTTCTATAACCAGGACACTGCATTAAAAAATAACTTCCAACCTGCCCAGTTGTTGAAGGAAAGGAAGTTCATTGGAGAAAGTAATGGTACAGAGTCACATAACTGGCCAAGGAACAGTGCCTCCTTGCAATGTCAGATTGGCTGGAAGAGTTGTTCTTGGTAGCCTCATTACACTTTTGAGATGGATCAACTCATTTGCCTGATCAGCTGATCTCCACATCCGCTCTACCTGCGCTAACATTTATGGGAGCTCATCTTTGTTCTTGATAAGTCTCAAATAGTTTTAACTGCAGGAGCCATAATATGTCTTTAAATTCTGCTAGTGTTCATAAGCAATTGTTCTGCTGCTGTTTGCTTCAGCCTTCACACACACACACGCACACACACACACACACACACAAATTAAAACAAAAGTATCATCAAGTTCCTTCCCATTTATTATCAGGGACCTTCACCAAAGAAATGGAAAATGAGCTAACATGCAGCATGAAAGATCTATCTGCAAATTTAAAAACATAAAACTGTAGCTTTGCCAGGCTGAGTATCTGAATTTGTGGCATCTAAATGTAGGGTCTGTATGCTAACAGTTAAAATCAAGGGAAGCATAGTGTAGCAAGGATGCAATTTGATAGCAATGTCAAGATGCCAGTTTCTGTCTTAACTGTACATTTCCTGTGCCTAATTTAGTTATGGCAAAGTATGGAAGATCATATTTTTAATGTATTTTAAATCTGAATGACTGATTATAGAGTAGTAGCAATAGCAATAGCACGTGTGTAATACACAAAGTAACCAGTATCACAGAATGCAGCATGAAGCCTTGAGAAAATTGCACATCCTAACCAATATGGGAAATGGCCAATGTTAAACATTTCCTGAAGTGCATTTTAACCTTCACTTGATATTTCACAAAATATTTTTCACTAACAGCTGAGAAAAGGCATTTCCTGTTTATTTTTTTAGGTCTAGGCTGCTTTTTTGATTCCCTGACCTCTAGCAGTGTATAATAATCACTAGTCACTAATACTGTAGAAACAATTTTGACAAATAGAACATGAAGACAGTACATTCATCATGTTGGAATTCTCCAAACAATTCCCAGAATTCTCAGCCAACATATGTGCTAGGTATATTGTTTAAGAATTCTTGGCACCATTGTCTGAATACCTAGAAAATACAGAACCTCCTAAAATGGAAACTATTATTAGCTTTTACTGGCCTTTAGGGAAAAAAAAAGAAAAAAAATAAATTTGCTAAGAAAGAAAGGACCAAAAGTTAGGAACTACAACAAAAGTTCCTGTCTAACAGCTGTTCTATCAGCTTCAAAAGGTTGACTTGCCAAATTATAAAAGGCAAGCCTGAAGCTGTTTGGGACAATAGAAAATAAGAGATAGTCAGCCTTTTTCATTGGGTTTGGAAATGGGCCATCCAGGCATAGTAACTGAGCTTGGTGTCATAGCTTTGTTTCTGTTCACCCCACTTTTCTAGACATGCTTTTCAAGATCATCCTTCAGTATCACCTAGGCACTCACTCAAAGTTCAAGAGCTTCTATGTTTTATGTATGGGAGCTGAGAAATCACTCTCACTTACCACTTTACCAAGGGAGATATACAACTGGCCTTGGAAGTGTAACATACAAATGAACGATAAAGGGAAAAGATTTTATCTTGTCCACCTTATATCTGGGTTAACTCAAAGCCCCATAATCAAAATAGACTATATTACTAGGCTTTCTTACATAAGAGATGTTTGCCTGGTATCCCCAGACCTCAATTTTAAGCAGATTTTAAAGAAAGATAAAATTATATCCTTGGATAAGCTTCTGGGGTTCCACCCCCTCGTTCATCACATAGAGGATGGATTAAGCACAGTTATCTGGCCTCCCTATTTGTAAATTCATAGGTAGATTACTTCTTTCTTTGGAGAATTTATCTTTCATGAAAGTCAACTACTCTTTGCTCATCAAGGACATAATTGGAATGTCCTGAGTCTAATCAGGAAATCAGAAATTATCTAGGGCAGTGTTTCTCAACCTTGG
>JANHFM010001730.1:169763-181660 GCA_032468115.1 Grayia smithii | reverse complement strand
AAAGAATTCATTCTATTCTATTCTGTCCTGTCCTGTCCTGTCCTGTCTTATCCCATCCTATCCTATCCTATTCTATCATTCTAATAAAACTAAATGAAGTAGAACTAAGACAGAATTCCCACATTTAACTGCAAATCAAGGGATGACTGAAGTATGCAAATAATAGATTTCTCTGTGATTTCAGAAAAAAGGCTCCAATGCTGTGAAAAGCTAAAGGAAAGGGAAGAGGACAACCAGCAGAAAGGTGGATGAATTTAATTACAGTGGCAATGTGTATGCTGATGGGAGACTTGAGAGAGCAGATGGAGAAAATTTATCTATGTGGTCACTAGGAGTTGAAGACAAGTTGATACATAATAAATCAATCTGTGATTCTAAGGCACATACAAGTCGTAGCAGAAGTATCTATATAGCAAAGAGAAGTAATGAGTGGAGAAACAAGACAATCCGGTTATAAGAAAATGAGCCTTACAATGAGTAACATTTGATTCCATACAAAATACTATCAGGGATTGCAGTTAACACAAGATATTTCTGTTTATTCAAATCTCTCTCAGCAAACTGAAACAGGGAGAAAATCCCACACTCAGTAGCACTGACAATACCTAGTTGGGTAATAAAACATCTACAAGCAAACAACTTAGTTCAGAGAGCACCAAAGACTCCACATTTCAACTCAGAGCTACCTATATTCTCTTTTATTGAGATTCTCTCTCGAGCTATTAGAAGGGAAAACAAACTTAAGGGAATATATAAGGGTTTTTATTCAATTTCATTAAAGCAGCCTCCATTGACTATGAGATTGAAGCCTATAAGCTTAAACATAAAATCACTTGATGTCAGCAGATTTACCCATTAAACAGTTTAGAACAGGAATTTCCATAAATAGCATGATGTTCATTTCCTTGGAAATGCTCAGATAAAATCATTATTTTATCTATGAATTAACTAAATTCATAGTTGCAATGAACAGCACACATCTCTATCAGGACTTGCCAGCTCCTGGAAGCAATTGGGCCACCTTCAACAGAGAGGAGAGCTTTCCACTTAACCCCACCCCCCACAAGAATTAGCTTTTAGTCAAGATTCAAGATTTCTATAATGAAAGCAATAAAATATTACACTCCATTCGGCTGAATTCAAATTTTCTCTTGTGACATGTTTGTGACCATCACCACCTATCATCCTCAGCAGACAAAGCCATAGTTACATCCATCCTAATTAGGACTTGTGAGCTGATGGAACAGCTTTCAAAATAGCAATAGCAAGAGCACTTAGACTTATATACTGCTTCACGGTGCTTTACAGCACCCTTTAAGCAGGTTTACAGAGTCAGCATATTGCCCCCAATAATCTGAGTCCTCATTTTACTGACCTCAAAAGAATGGAAAGCTGAGTCAACCTTGAGCCGGTCAGGCTTGAACTCCTGGCAGTGGGCAGAGTCAGCCTGCAATACTGCATTCTAATCCCTGGGTCACCACGGCTCTTCAATAAAATAAATTTATTTTTTGTAAAGGTATATTATTTGAGCATCTCTTTCCCATTGGTCATGAAATTCTTTGAATCAGTTTTTCAACAAAATGTATTCCCATTATTTGCCTAGATGTAGCAACATTCCTCTTTAAAATGAGTGCAAGCTGCAAGGAAAAAAAAATATTCTGAGCAAAAATTGTAATATTAAGAAGTCTACATAATTATCTATATTGTCAAGATTTACAGGTTAAGTTGACGGAACAGAATACATTCTTTCCCTTACAAAAGAGAATCAAAGACACATATACAATACTCATTCATGAACACAAATTATCTCCTCAAGGTAGGCTACAAACCAGTTTAAGAAAAGCTGAGTACATTTACTTCCACACAATTAGCTCCACCCCCAAGCCCAGCTTCTGGCAAAGAGATAATAAGCTAGATTTTCTCCTCCCATGTAAGTTACCACCCTGTTCTCTGGGAAGACAGGGATGAGGTGAAGGACACCAGCTATCAAAAGGGTTCCATTGGAAGGTTTACGAGAAAAACTGGCCTCAGATCTGCAAGTCTGCAAGGACATGCAAATGGAAAAGCTCCAGCTTTGGTGCTTTTTGACAAAATGGCTAATTTAGCCTCAAGGCTCCTGACTGATCTGTTTTCATCCATATAAAAACAAAAACAAAACAAAACAAAACTGGAAGGGAAGGTAATCATGCTAAGGAGCAACTAGAATTGTCAACTTTTTAAAAATGTCAGACTGAATTGAACCCTGAGGAAAAGCTGGTCCTAGATTTTCACAAATGAAGCCGAATATACCTATCCCAGGATAATGTTGCAGGATCCAATCTGGGTTGGTCACTGACCCAGATTTCTAGTTGTTATTCAAATTTATTTATTTATTTATTTATTTATTTATTTATTTATTTATTTATTTATTTATTTATTTATTTATTTTATTTGTTAACAAGTACAAGGAAACAAGAAACAATATAGACACATAAAAATTTGGCACAAATAAAAGGATATAAATAGGCAGAACATAGCCATAAACACATATGTTAACAGAATGATTACATATAAATGGGGGACAGTAGGACAGGGACGGTAGGCACGCTGGTGCACTTATGCACACCTCCTTAGGGACCTCTTAAGAAACATGAAAGGTCCACGGTAGACATTCCAAGGCAAAAGGCATGGGGATTAGCGAGACCAACAACAGCTTAAAAAAATTGTTATTCAAGACTTAATGACAAGCACCCCACTGGAGGAAGAATCACCTTGCTACTTAAAACACCTTGTCAATCTTTGCCCAAATATCTTTCCCGAACAAATTCAGGAAAAGCTGCTTTCCATTCCCTTCTTCTACATCAGAAAAGTCATTATAGTAAATTTATACCATCCCTCATACCTGGAAGTGGTAGGCCTGTCTGCTGCCACCCCAGAACAAGTGCTTAATGTAAACATGAATTTGAGGCCATAATTGCCTCCAGAATATGCTGGAATATTACTAAAACAACAACAACTACTACAACAAAGCATGAAAATAAGCTTTCAAGTCTCACAATTCTGAAGTAAAATTAATGTAAGTCACTGCTACCTATCCAGATTTATGTTATATTGAACGCCAAATCTTTTTAAAAGACAGGTGAATATATTATATCCCCCTGCCTTTATGTTTACCAGAAAAGGAGCATCATAAAGTCAGAATCCAGAAGCTGTTGGGTCATATATATGGGCAGCTTTGGGGTTTGCATGACCATAACTGGCACCCTCTATTTGCACAAGGAAGACTTCAAAGGCAAAAGCATTTAGAAGACTGATAGCTTTGCTATCTTCTAAATGGTTGGGCTAACAAGGAGCCCAATTGCAGCTAACTTACTCCTCAATGTTTCATGTCTTCTCACAGCTAGGAAGTTGCTAACACTCTCATGTGTACTTGGAACAAGCGGACCTTTGAAAGAACTTCCTTGCTGCTTGGATTTTTCCCTTCCAGCTATTAGTTGACAGACTGGCTGCTAGCTGTTGTTAATCAACATTTCCCAGACAGGTATTACAATCCTGCTTTAACTGAGATAAAAGGTTTCAAAACAAATAAAACTGTCTTATACAACTTGGGATCTGAATTACAATACACGATGTACGCTTTAGTACATACATTTTCTAACCTCACATGTCTCCCTTATCAATAAGTTGAGAGACGGAGTACATATGTATACATGTATAAGTGTGTACTCTCATATTCACACACACACACACAAATCAATTCATTTGCAAGTTAGTTGTCAAAAGCAAATAAAAGATTGTATTCCACTGTTCTGTACAAATATTTCTGGTATCATTCATCTTTCCAAATTTAATTTTTGTTAGGTTTGTAAAAATAAGAAAAATAAATTGTAATTGTAATAGACTGAGTTGCAATCTAACAGAAAGATATAAATGCATCTTTTCAGATCTTTGCAACTTGTTTTATTTTTTTATCTTGAAAAATTCCAACAGATTGAGAATATCCTGTTCTCTGTTTCAACTCCTTAAAAGGGACTCCATAATTTATATTGTTATGTTTCTAATCTACCCAACAACCAAAATTCTGACAGAATTAAAAGATCATAAATATTTTTAAAGTGCTTTAAACATTAAAAAGAAAAGCAATAAAAATAAAGCCTAATTAATGCCTAGCATAGAAACATCAGGCCCGCTATTCTAAGAGTAGAACATCCATGTGTGTCTTGAGCAGGGATGAAATCCAGCAGGTTTTGGCAGGTTCTGGAGAACCAGTAGCAGAAATTTTGAGCAGTTTGGAGAACCGGTAGTGGAAATTTTGAGTAGTTCGGAGTACCTGCAAATACCACCTCTGGCTGGCCCCAGAGTGGGGTGGGAATGGAGATTTTGCAATATCCTTCCCCCTGGAGTGGGGTGGGAATGGAGATTTTGCCATATCCTTCCCCTGCCATGCCCACCAAGCCACGCCCACAAAACCAATAGTAAAAAAAATTGGATCACTGGTCTTGAGTCATGAACATTTTGGTGTAACCTTGAGCCTGTTATTATCTCTCGGTCCAGCCTAACCCAAAGGATACTTTTTGTGGAGTAAACTCAAGAGTGGAATGTAATAGATGCTGCTTTGAATGTCTCTGTAAGAAAAGCAGCATATAAATCTAATGGGAGAAAAATGGTAAGCAGAAGTGTTTAAGGCAATTGTCCCAATTTCTTTACTTCAAAAACAAAATATAGAATTTCTACCCATCTTGAAACCATATAAAGGTTCAGAATAATCACTAAGTGATCCATCTTCAAACTGGTGCACTCCAGATGTGTCTGGTTCTAAAGCCACATTCATTGGATGCAGATTCTCAGAATCAAATGCCCATGAGAAATACTGTATACTGTACATCTTACAATGCTACCACAGGTAGAAGTCAATTCTTGTGGACGTTTTTGGGCCTTCTATTTTGGCAGTTTCTTTTTCCCAACTAGGTAAAGCAAATAAAAATAAATGTTTTCTTTAAAAACATTTGTAGTACACAGGCTAAATTATGATAGCCATATACAGCAGCACATCATAAAAGCAAAGGATATTTAAAAGGCATTGAAAGAAATACAAAGCAGCAGCAAAACAGAGGACATCTAAAGCCAAGAAAAATGTACAATATTTTAGCAAGCTAGGAAAAATAGTCTAGTTCACTAGCGAGATGCAATTTCTGAAAATACCTTGTCTCAAAGCCACCCACCTTGCCGCCAAAGTTGGAGGCATCCAGAACTGACTGAGCAGTTCTTTATGGAAGAAGACATTCCTTCAGGTGCTGAGATCGTGAGCCAACATAACTTTAAGTACTGGCAAAATGTACTCATTTTTAGATGTTCCAGTTAATAGGCTCACTGTTGTATTCAGAGCCAGATAATACTTAAATAAACCACTGGTTTTATTTCAGATCTAACACTAAGCCATCAATTATAATTTACAAATCCTTCTAAACCAAAACCAAACATGATACAGGTACAGCTTAACACATGTGAATATACACTTGATTGGGGGGAAGAGTCACATCTAGAAGGAATCCTTACTTTGATTCATTAAACCACCAGTAATCACACCATCAAATTACAGAACCAAACCATTAGGTGAAGCATAAACATAACTACATTTTCCACCAAAAATATCACAAACTAATCTGAGTTGGAGGTCAGTGTAGCGGTCTCCATCAAGCCCACAATTACTTTCAAGTTACTATTTAGAATATTAATAACTTTTGGGAGATGAGAAGGATGGAGAATTGTAAGTCACCACAACATTAGACCAGAAAAGCTTTGAAAAACCACAACATGAATCTTTTAGGGTAGAGCAGCTATTTCGCAACTTCTTCTAGAAATATATATATTCCAGAAAAATATCTGCTTTGGCTACAGTACTAAAAGAAAGCATGGTTGAATATGTTCATAAAGTTGGAGGAAATCTTTTAGGTCTTATTTTTTTTCTTGAGAATATTGCAAACAAGGGCAAACAATTCAAGTTCAAGTTCAAGGCAAAGCCAATATAAGATGGATATCATTGATCTCTTAAATCAGTAATTCTTGAATAACCCTTCTAATATCCCTTCTAAACAAAGATATGCAAGTCCATAAAGGAGATGTTATTTTAGTTCTCATTTTTCTTTCTCCCAGCTTTCTAAATTTTATTTACCCTCTTTGGACATTCATGATCTGGATGTATTTATCTTGGGAGCATTGCAATGCATATGAAAGTTACATTTCAACTGCAAACTTGCCAGGTAATCAGACACAGGTTCTGAGATGAGTGAGAAGAAGGAAGCACAGTATCATCTCCATTGGCTTCAGATTTAGTTTATGAAAACTGAGGAAAGCTCTCTTGAGGAACAAGCTCCCGAGTTGACTGACACTGGGAAGAAAGATTTGCCTTCCTCCTCTGGGTAGTAAACCTTAATGATCAAAGACAGCAAAAATCTGCTAGATATTTATCTGAAACAGCATCAAGAAATTTAGCACTGAAGTTAAATAACATATTGAAAACTTTTCTAAGAATAACATCTTCTGTGCAGAACAGTGTGGCAATCTATGTTATGTTATATGTTATATATTATATTATGTTTCTGTTATGTTAGACATCAGAAAAGACTAGGCTTAGTATTTTTGTATGGGGATGGATGGATGGATGGATGAATTCATTATCCATGATGTTCAATTCAACAATTTGAAATCTATGGTTGCTTCCTATGATTTGATTTCCCTCCATACCCTTAAGGAACTTATGCAGACCACAGACAATATATGTTATTTTAAAACAATTATTTCAGTATTACCAAGTGCCAGTAAAAATTTAGGAGCTGGACAGAAATGTTAGTAGGGAATTGCTGCCTTTTGAGGAGGAGTGGAACATGTAGTAAAGATTTAAATTAAAACATACACTTGGAAAACAGATAAAAACAGCCACAGCAAATCCCTTAATGGTAGAGTTCCCAAAGAGTTTGTGCGCCCTAGCCACATCTGAACTGAATGAAGCTCTGAATTTAATAATTTTGAGGCCTTTTATTAACTGTAATATTGTTTTTATAGAGAATCCTATTATTTTATTAAATGTCTGCCAAGTTCCCATTCTGCCACCTTCAACTCAAAGGCAAATGGTTTTTTATGGAAATAAAGTTTAAATAACTTTAATTTAAACTAAATGGCATATGCTTTTCATTTTATCATTTTATACATATTATTACAGAATTAGTTTAGATTTTTAGTGGCTTGGCTTTTAAAAATATTTTTAATCTCATTTTTTTTTAAAGTGCAGAGAATCAATATATCTCCAAATGGGGGCAAGGTGGAGGGAAAACATCTCATAGATACAAAAAGTAAAAATACAAAAGATCTTATAATGTTTTCAATTGAAAAAAAAATACCAGAAAAGGTTGCAAGCTATTTAAACAATATATGTGAATGGAAGCAGTTATATATGGCTTGTGGTTATTGGTTATGGAATTCTTTTCAGATGATCAATGTATAGCACAAGGATAGTTGTCTGTCATATGTGTTTATGAGAGGGGGGGGGATCTTTTTTATAAATACTTTGATAAAAGTAGCAATAAAATGCTATGAATAAGACAGTTACTGTATAGGGTCTACTGTGCAACATGAAGCTTGAATAAGGTTCCAGCAAACTATTTTGGCATTTTGTGAATTAAACATCTTTTTACATAGATTACTGCATGGTGCTGAGGCTGGCTAGCTGGTTGGCCGGCCAGCCGGCTGGCGTCTTGCTGGTATTATCCAGAGATATTGGCTCTGTTGCCATCTCCTTTCTTTTTTTTGTCCCTCTTCCAACACCAAACTGCCAAACTGTCTAGAAGGCCTTGGGCCAGTGGTGGGTTGCCCCCGGTTCGGTCCGGTTCGCGCGAATAGGTAGCGGTGATGCTGTGACGTCACCGAACCGGTTTGCAGCGTCCCGGACCTGGGCCCACCCGCGTGCCCCAACTCACCATTTTTTAAGAAAATCGCCAAAATTAGCTCTCTGCGCATGCGCAGAGCACTTTTTTGGTGATTTTTCTTAAATTAAAGTTTTTGCGCATGTGCGGTAGCGCGGTTTACACGCGTGCATGAAGAGAACTGGTAGCGAAGGTGAGTAGAACCCACCCCTGGTCCTCACACAAGGGAAACAGCCAGAGATGGACAAAGCGACCGGGTTGTGGCATGTGTGACTGGTTGTGGATCATACCACAACCACAAGCATCTGAACCTGACTGCCTTTCCTTAAAGAGAAGGGCCTTCTCTGTTGGCTCACAAAATGGAACAACAGTCTTTTAAAAACTGAATTAAGTACATACCTTAGGTATATAATAGGTATGTGTGTGTGTTATTTCAACTGTGAATTGACCTCTCTCTACTTCCTATGGTTAAAAGTAGTAGTTATAGTTTGAAGTGGACAGGATTGTTGGTAGGTTGGGTGTTTCCACATGTCTGCTGGGCCCTTGTCCCTCCTGGCTTGTCTTGGCAACCAGAGAGGGGACTGGAGCCTGGATCCAGGCCATTGTCAATGCTTCCTTGAGGGAGGAGGTCTTGCCCACCATATTAAAAGAGGTGGTGGTTTGACCCCTCCTCAAGAGGCCATCCCTGGATCCAGATTCCCTTAACAACTTCTGGCCAGTCTCCAACCATCACCTTACAGCGAAGGTTGTTGAGTCCGTGGTGGCACAGCAGCTTCCACAATTCCTGGAGGAAGCAGACTATCTAGACCCGTACCAATCGGGTTTCAGGTGCAGTCACAGCACGGAAACGGCATTGGTCGCTCTGGTGAATGATCTCTGGCGGGCCCGGGATGGGGGATATTCCTCCATCCTGGTGCTACTTGACCTCTCAGCAGCCTTCAATACCATCGACCATGGTATCCTGCTGCAACGGCTCGGAGGGTTGAGGGTTGGAGGCATTGTTCTTCAGTGGTTCTCCTCCTACCTTTTGGGTCACTCACAGTTTGTATGGGTGGGGAGGCAGAGATCGTCCCCGAGGCCCCTCTCTTTTGGGGTGCCTCAGGGTTTGGTCCTCTCCTCCCTGCTCTTTAACATCTACATGAAGCCACTGGGTGAGATCATTCGTGGTTTCAGGGTGAGGTATCATCAATATGCTGATGATACCCAGTTGTACATCTCCACCCCGGATCATCCCATGGATGCCCTTTCCATGATGTCCCAATGCCTGGAGGCGGTACGGGTCTGGATGAGTAGAAACAGGCTCAAACTCAACCCCTCCAAGACTGAGTGCCTGTGGTTGCCGGCATCTCAGAGTCTAGAGGCCCCATCATTTATGATGGGAGGGGAGTTACTTGCTCCCTCTGAAGGGGTTCGCAACCTAGGAGTCCTCCTGGATACACGGATTTCTTTAGAAGATCACCTGACGGCCGTGACCAGGGAGGCTTTCGCCCACGTTTGCCTGGTACAACAGTTGCACCCTTTCCTAGACCAGGATGCCCTTCGCACAGTCACTCAAGCACTGGTTACTTCCTGTCTAGACTACTGCAATGCCCTCTACATGGGGCTGCCCTTGAGGTGTACCCGGAGGCTCCAGCTGGTGCAGATTGCAGCCATGTGGGTTACAGGAGCCTCCCGTTATTCCCATGTGACACTTCTCCTGCATGAGCTGCACTGGCTGCCGGTGGTCCTCCAGATCCGCTTCAAGGTGCTGGTGCTTACCTATAAAGCCCTACATGGCATCAGCCCAAGGTACTTGCAGGACCACCTTCTGCCTCTATCCCACCACCCTGTGCAATCACATAAGGCTGCCCTCCTCAGGGTACCATTGGCCAGACAATGTCGGTTGGTGGTGCCCAGGGCGAGGGCGTTCTCTGTGGGTGCACCAACCCTCTGGAATGAGCTGCCCACTGACCTTCGGACCGCCCCTGACCTACACTCCTTCCATCAAGATCTGAAGACATGGCTGTTTTAGCAGATAAGCTGAGGAAATTGGGTTTTCTTAATCTAAGGGATTTTAATTATGATTTTAATATTAATCTAAATTTTATCTGTTTTTTATTGTCTTTGCTGTTTTAATTTCTGTACGCCACCCCGAGTCCTTCGGGAGATGGGCGGGATATAAATTAAATTTTAAAAAATAAATAATAATAAAAAGGCTTTATAATGGGTGGCTCTAACTAAAGTGGAGGATGCCCCTGACAAGGGCACACCAACCAGGTATATACATGTCTATAAGGGACCCAGATTTTGTCAGCAGTTGAAGCATTGACATGCCCTTACTGGCCAAGATCCAAAGTACCAGTTCCCCTTGATGGAACTTTTGACAGCGATAAAATCAATTTTCTACACCACTGTTTGTTTGTTTTCTTTGAATTTTTTTTTATTTTTTAGACAAACAAAACATAAAAACTCCATCATTCTTCACAATTAGATACAGTATGTCGGTCAGTACAAATCTCTTGTGCTTGTAATAATATTTAACCAATTGTCTAATTTCTCATATTATCAACTTGATATATATCTTTACATCATTATCCTCTTGTCATTTATTTAAAAATGGCATTATCATTTCATTAAAAAATTATTTCTACATATTATATTTTAATGTTCATTTTCTATGTCATATTTCATTTCCATGTTTTATTGTCAAGCCATTGATAAAATAAATCCCATATCTTATAGAATTGTTTATCTTCTTGTTCCCTAATTTCAAATGTCAATTTACTCATTTCAGCACATTCCATAATTATTTTAAAGGTGAGCCTCATTTTCTATTGGAATGATCAGGCAAGGCCAAATAACCATCTTTTGTATAATGAATGTACTTTGAGTGTAATATACTGTACTATTCTCATGTCAGATGAAATAAAAAGCTATGAAGATGGTTTTATTTTCATCTACCTAATTTGTTCATGCTTTTTTTAAAAGAAAGAAAGAAAATTTGACATAGATAACAGTTCTAAGATCTAAGGAGAGAATATAATGGAACATACTGTATTTTTCGGAGTATAAGACGCACCTTTTTACCCCCAAAAAGGGGATTAAAATCTGGGTGCATCTTATACACCAAATGTACCGGTATACATTCGGTAGGGTGAGGGTGGGGCAGTTGCTACGATGGTGGTGGCGGTGGTGGCAACAACAGACAGCTGATTGGCGGTATTTTGGATCCAACCGCCAAACAGCAAGGGGAATAGCAAACGGTTCTGGGAATCATTTGCTATAAATTGAGGAGAATTTCCCCCTCGCCACCTGATCTGCTCATGACCTGCTAGCCAGCCGCAAGCAGCCACCCTCAAAAGCGCCCACCATCGCCACCTCCGTCTCTGCAGCCGCCACTTGGAAGCAAGATTCCAAATTGCAGCCCCATCGCCACCGCCGTCTCTGCAGCCGCCACTTGGAAGCAAGCTTCCAAACTGCCCCCTCATCGCCGCCACCGCTTACCGTACCTGCCATCACCGCCGCAAGCAGCCATCTCCAAAGCCGCACCCCTATTGCTGCTGCTGCCTGAGGAGCCGCCTGAGGCACGGTAAGCACATGATAGGAGTAGTTCTGGGACTTGAAGTCCCCAAGGCTTAAAGCTGTGAAGTTTTTTTGTTCCTTCTTTTCTTCCTTTCCTTCCTTCCTTCCTTCCTTCCTTCAAGAGGAAGAGAACGAACGAGCTAATGGGAGATCGATCCATCAAGGTGACCATGGCGGCACGACCCGAGCATTTCCCTCGGAGGTTTGATCATTACCAATAAATCCAGCAACCATGTGTTCCTTCAGTGTCTTTTCCTTGCCGCAGCAGCTGCTGCTGCTGGAAGAGGACGAGAACGAATGAGCTAGCACGCCCCAGCTTCTCCCGTTTGTTCTTTCATTAGCTTTCCCGTTAGCTCATTCATTCTCTTCCTCTTCCAGGAAGGAAGGAAGGAAGGAAGGAAGGAAGGAAGGAAGGAAGGAAGGAAGGAAGGAAGGAAG